>PVLC010002025.1:41861-124898 GCA_004027655.1 Graphiurus murinus
AAAAAAAAAAAAAAAAAAAAAAAAAAAAAAAAAAAAAAAAAAAAAAAAAAAAAAAAAAAAAAAAAAAAAAAAAACCCAATTGCTGACATTTTATTTTTATTTGATAGCAATCTGGCCTGGTTTAGTATTTATTAAGATAAATTTTGTACGAATGCCTCAGAAAGATTGTTTGAGCCCTACTTCTTTGGTAAATTACCTCATAGGATCTAAATGATTCCCCCTTAAATGTACTGAGACTGTTGAGTCTTTTATCTGATAGAAATAACTTTGGATGTAACTATGGGCAAATAAAATAGATGAAGTTAATTTTCCTTGATAGTGTACAACTATGAGCTAGAAGCTGAGATGAATTTCTGTTTTGAGTTATAGACCTTTCTGGACATTTTATTTAGATGAGAAAGAAAAAGCCACTATGTATGCACTTTGAATTTCCATATAACTTAATTTTCTCTGACAAAATCTGAAAAACATATGATATTCTATCTGCCTATGCTGATATAAATCATCGAATGTTTATTGTTATATCCTAGAGTCATTGAAAGGAGTAAGAGCATTTTGTAAGTTTTCTATGAAACACAATTTTGTAAAGCTATATTTAAATAATACTTACACCTTGCTGCTTAATGTTCATTTTGCATAATTATCTGTTAAGGAAATTATATACAGTAAAAGATCAAATAAATTTTTGTGCTATTTGTTTAAAAAATATAAGCCAGATGGCATTGAAGTAGAGATGGTGGGTAAATTCCTTCTCAGAAGAGACAAAAAGTGACTGATATATCCATTGTTTAATTATATGTTATTTTGCTCCAAAATGGGCTTATTTTTTATTGTGCTTATATTTATTCTTTTTATTATTATTATCATTTACTGTAATAATTCATGCATTGTAAGCATACATCTTTATTAGGTACAACTTGATATCGACATGTGTGCACACATTTCCCATTTGACCCCTTCCCCAATTCCCACCCCACTCCCTCCCCCCTGCCCCTGCTCTCAGGTTCAGTTCAGTGAGTGACCTTGATATAATTGTGTAAGTACATCATGTGCCTTAGGGTGTCCCCCCCACCCCTGTCCATCCCCTTTGGTTAAATCAACTGCTTTGCTGATCGAGGGTCTCTCCTTTTTCATCTGGAGACCCTCTTATGCCCCATCTTCTCCCTAGCATCCGCATATTAGGGAGAACAGAGAGAGATTAGTCAGTCACAAAAAGTAAAAAAGTATACAAAAGTTCTTTTCTAATGACAAAATTGGATCTGTAGTGCAAGATAAAGAATGGACTTTGATTTGGGTTAGAGTTTTATACCCCATTATTCGATATTGCTACAAAAAAAATGTTTGAGTTGCTCGCTGACAATCTAAGTCAGGGCCAAAATACCTTCTTTCCACAGCCCTTTAATATTGTGATGACAAGAAAGACACAATGTGATACCACATGCGTTCTCATCAGCATGCCTCCAAACTGGCACATTGCCTATAACAAGTGGTCCCTTAGAAAGGTGAGCTTTATAGTTAGTTAATTGCAACTAAATCTAAGCAGATTTGTCCATGTTTAACAAAACATGTGAATTCACATTGACTTTTCAATTTCAGGATTAGAAAGAGATGCCTACTAATTCTCATATAGCCCTGTGTCAGATTTTTTTCTCCTTTCTGAGAAAACAGATTTTAGATGTATTAATCCATATGTGCATGATTGTAACCAATCTGTTCATTTACAGTGTCAAGGAAAACTTTTCTTTTTTCTATTTCATAGGCTGTGTGGAATACCATCTGTTAGTGGAAATCCTTACCCTTAAAAATAGATGGGCAGTCCAAAAATGAAAGCCTGGTTTTATTTCTGTGTTGTGTGAACTCAACATCTGGTGCATCGCAGAGCTTGGCTCCCATAGTGTTGTAACTATCAAGTTATCTATTAAATACCAATGAAGGTATGCATTATTTAGCGCCATAATCCTATATGTTTTCTTTGCTTTCAGTATTATATTTTGGAAATGAACAATCTGAAGATCATTCAGTGTCATCCAAATGGAGGTGTGGAATTTTATTAGCTGTGAAGTACGTTTAATGAATTTACTTATCAAAGTCTAGAAAATCAGAAGCCAGAGTCTCCCTAATCTGGCTTGTCTTTACTTATAGTGGAATAAATTGCTAATAGAGGTAAGTAAAGTTTGTTAAATAGGAATCAGAAATTTAACCTCACATTAAGATAATTTTAAGGAAATCATGTTATGGAAAGCTGTGTCTAACTAGGATACACGTTTAACACAAATGTTTCCTCACTGTGATACATGATGATCAATCCCTCATTACAATCTCATTTCCAGAGCACTTAGAAATCACTGTTTGGCAAAGAGCAGGTGTGTAGTCAAGAACCATTTTACTAAAAATATACTTAGTATGATGTACAGACCGCCATTTATAAGGCATTCCTAGAACCTGGTATGGTGGTGCATACTTTGATCCCGGTACTTGGAAGGTTGGGACAGGAGGATCACATGCTTGAGGATAGCCTAAGACACTTAGTGACACTCTCAGTAATCTAGCAAGACCTTGCTTCAAAATAAAAGATAAAATATGTCTGCAGGTATAGCTCAGAGGCAGATTGTTCCTGGGTTCAATCCCGAACAAAAGAACAGATAATAAACAAATAATAAATAAATAAAATAAATAAATAAGTAAATAAATAAATGCATTCTTAATACAGATCCTAATGAGTGTCTGCGCATACATCTCTATATGAGTATATTTCACTGATAATTTCAATAGATTTCTTTTTCAATGTCTTGTCTAGTGTTTCATTTGTTGTTTATTGTCATTTGTTATCACTAAACCATATATTGTACCCACCTCTCCCCCAACCTTGGCAAAAATATAAATATTAGTGTACTGCTTTGTAAACTGCGCAATCATTAGCTGATTGCATGCATGTATACAACGTGTGC
The DNA here is from genome assembly GCA_004027655.1 of Graphiurus murinus. Classification (NCBI taxonomy): domain Eukaryota; kingdom Metazoa; phylum Chordata; class Mammalia; order Rodentia; family Gliridae; genus Graphiurus; species Graphiurus murinus. The sequence continues at coordinate 44,810 of PVLC010002025.1, forward strand.
TCTTTAGTGAACTGTTGTGAGCAAGAAAATATGTCTCCGGTTTTACTTAAAAAGGAGTTTCTCTGAGAAGTCTGCTTAACATCCTTTCAAATCATTGATCCTTAAAGCAGAATGAAAACTCCCAAATTTCTGAACGGGATGAAATACAAATAATGCAGATGAAAACTTAGAATCCCAAGGTAGGGAGATTTTTGATTGCCTAACCAATAACATCTACTTTTTCTTCCTTCCTGTACAGACAATTTTCCTGGGGTGACAATGAGAACAGAAAACACTTCTCATTTATATTTCACTGTGCAGCTGTGGCTGACAATGGTATGAACATGGGTCCAGTTAGATTTTGTGGAGTTACTTCACAGAGAGCCATAAAATCAGATGTTGTCTCAGCAAATGGAGTCATCATATACTTTCCAATATTTTAATATTTCCTAGAGCAGGTATATGGCTGAAGTTGCACCAAGATTTGCCTCTTTCCTGTGAGGCAAATTTGAGGATCCCACCTCCAAAGCAGGTCATAGAAGTTGTAGCGGCCAGAGGAACCCAAGTTCCTGAGAGCAGTGTGGAAATCTCACACCAGAGCCCTATTGCATAGCTTAGATTTCTAATTTGTGAAGGAAACAAATACACCCATAATTAATGTAAAGCACGATTCACCCCATGTAGCTGAGCACAGCTGTATGTCTTAGCATGCAAACAAATGTCTTTACAATGACTTTGAAAACTAAACTCTGTCTACAGCATCTTAAAGATGTAGCCTGGCAATGATGTTTTATATACACACAGCACAGGTTAATTGTGCACACATTAATTATACATACACAATACACATTAATCGTTTTCATTGTTACTAAGTAAACAGTACAAAATGCCAATAAAATAACTAACGTGGATTATTATAATCTGCTATCTACAACTGAGAAATTTATTGTTCTTTTTTTCTAGTTACTTTAAAATCTTTCTAAAACTATGCTATGGGTTTCAAAATGTAAAAACATCTAACATAAATTTAGAAGTGTAAAAGGGCAAATGTATTAAGAGCACTGCTGCCAATACTGTGAAGTGAGTGGAAATAGTTTATACACTATTATTAGTGGAATATAAAATTTTGTATTATGAAGAAACCAAAGCATTTGCAAGCAATTTCAAATATCACAATGGGCTTATACAGGGGAAGGTGTGCACCATGTCCTATGAAATTAGCAGAGAAGAAGGGAGACTGGGGATCTGAGATGAGCCAGATGTGACATTTTTAAGGCAAAATTTTTTTCCTTTTTTCTTTTTTCTTTTTTTTTTTTTTGGTGAGAGCTGAAATGTTTAAGGAATAATTACTAAAATACAAAATTTATATATAATAATGTACATTTTATTAAACTAGAACTGTTTAAATGTATAAAAATATCAAAGATAGCTCAATTCATTATTAAATATTCAACCTACTCCTGTATGCATGATGCAGGCAAGGAAATTAACAGCAACAGAAACAGAAAGAGTCAACACCCCAAACCTTCGTGCCTCTCCTGAGGGGTTCACAGCTTTATTGTTCCCTGAAATAACCACTATACTGATGTTTGAAAAAAGTAGATATTTTTATGTTTTAAGCTTAAATGAATCATGCAGTGTGTTGCATATATGTCAGGATATTTTACTCAGTACTTTGTAATGTTTATTTTTCTTGAGGATAGCAATGCTTTGTTCATTTCCATTGTTGTATAATATTTTAATTCGTGAATGTACCACAATTTGCTTATGTATTCTGTCACTGATGGACCCTCCCTTTTCCACACCTTTTGCCTACTAAAAGTAACGTGACCAGACATATTATTTATTATTTTGGAGTGATTATTTATCTATTAACTCCCCATATTACTAACTATATATATATATATACATATATTTAATATAATGTATGCCTGTATTTATATTCTGTGCATAGATTTCTTAGCTTTCCAAAGTGAGCAATTACATTCAACCTATCTGAGAATTCTAATGGTCTACATCCTCCTCAGTATGTTTATTAGCAATTATTTTACTTTCTGATTTATGGTAATTGTATAGTGGTAAGCTACTGTATTAATTGCTTTTCCTTGTTGTTTGAAAATTGTGTAACATTTTATAAATTTATTGGCTACTTTTTTTATCCTTTGGAGAAGTCCTTTCAAATTTGTTGTCTTTCTGGTAAACTGATTTCTTTCTTTCTTTCTTTCTTTTTTGTTGACTTGTGATATCACAGGTAAGAACATTTTTTTATTTATACATTTTCAAATTCCTTCTCCAGTTTGATGGAATACTGGCACTCTCATAATTTTTTCTTTTATAAATATAATATTTTGAAAGTTAATATCATGCAGTTTTCCAATAATTTCTTTTGTTAGTGATTTTTGAGTTCTTTATCAAAACCTGTTTCTGCAGGCCGGGCGTGGTGGCGCACACTTGTAATCCCAGCATTCGGGAGGCTGAGACCGGAGGATCAGGGTTCGCGACCAGCCTCAGCTACCTAGTGAGGCACTCCGCAACTTAGTGAGACCCGGTTTCAAAATAAAGAATAAAAAATAGGGCTGGGGGTATAGCTCGGAGGTAGAATGCCCCTGAGTTCAATCCCCAGTACCAAAAAAAAAAAAAAAAAAACCTGTTTCTGCTGCAAAATCATAAGCAGATTTTATATTATCTTCTGGAAGCTATATTGGTTTACTTTTAACAAACTGACATGGGCATAAATTTTGTAAAAAGCAGGAGATAAAGATTACCTTTTGAATGTTCAATTAATTGGTATAGTTTTGCAGGGAGAGTATTGTCATCGATTGTGAGTTTATATAGAGAGAAGGAGTTGATTTTTTCGTTTTCTCTTTTTATTTGATGCTGGGGATTGATCCTAGAGTCTCATGCATGCTAAGAACATGCTCTACCACTGAACCACATCCCAGCCCTCGATTCTCTCTCTCTCTCTCTTTTTTTTTTTTTTCTTAAATCCAGCTTTTAGCTTCAAGAAAAGTCATCTTCTGTTCTCCGGAAATCATAAAGCTACCATAAAACTGTTTTTCTACCCAGCTAAAGAGACTCCCCAGGAATACGATGTGCGGTGGCCATGTCAATAAAGAGAGGCCATCAGTCTACATGGAGGCAAAAATGAAAACTTCCCAAGGCCAAATGTCAAGTCTGAGGTAAAAGATCTCTGGGGAGCTTCCCCAGAAGCAACCAGTGGTCCTCCTAGCACCTACAGACATCATAGCTATGTTCTGTCTGAAACACTGCATGGAATTAAATAATGATTGTCATTTATAAAGCGCTGTGCGTGATGAGGCAACGCATTCAGGAGCCCACACTGGAAGGGAACTGCACACTGGACAGCCTGAGGTCAAGAGGTCTACCCCATCCACCTCACTGTATGTTACTTACATTTTTATCAGCATTGTTTTCTGCTGTGCTGCTTGGTTATGTATTGAAAAAATAGAGAACATCAACGTGAGATTTGAAAATTTTGAAATATTTGACGTAAAAGTGCTACAGGTTATGAATAATAATTCATCCAAATACTTTAAAGATTTTTCTTTCTCTTAAAGTTCTTATAAAGAGGTCATCAATTTCATTCTGCATAGATATTTGGGGGATTTTATTGGATATTTAAACCTGGCTAGGAAATGGTGGTCAATGTATGTGTATGTGCAGGTATACAGACATGTATATCCACAGATTTCTTTGTGTACATATTTATACCTATAAATACATATAAGTGGATTCACCCCTTGGAAAACCATGAACTGCATTCAAGCAAACACCTTAAATTTGCATCCAACAACTCAGTTTATTCTCTTCTTCCTTTTCTCATATGTGTACCATACCTCTGTGATATTAGAAACTTTGCTTTTGTCATCCCTAATATATTGTATCTATCTTCAATACCCTCACCCTTCCAATCCCTTGGGCAACTCTTGATCTCAGTCCTCTATAGTTTGAATACCATGCTTTAATTCACAGTAGTACCATAAATACGCTATTGAATTTTACCTGAAATTTGGACGGTACGATTAGATATACAGAGTGTGTGTGTGTGTGTGTGTGTGTGTGTGTGTGTGTGTGTGTGTGTTTGCCTTAGCCACAGATTACAGACAGACAGGGTTATTTTCTTGCTGCCCATTTCTGTGTAGCAGGGGAATATCTAGCTGTTCATCTTTGCCCTGAGAGCATTTTCTCACTGAAGGTCAGTTTGAGAGAGGGGTGATCACTGCACTCCGCCCCCCTGAGAAGGGACTTAGACCACAGCCCCTGCCTCCACACCTGTCTAGTTGTGAAAAGAACAACTCAAGTTCATCAGTTGTTCCTTGCTTCCCAGAGAGTGAAGACGCTCAGGGAACTAACTTAAAAGAGCTACGACTTTCATTTTGATTTTGGCCTCTGACATTCACATCCCTTGGCTGAGTCAATTTAAAAACCTTTATTACTTATTTCCAATTTTTAATTTACTTTTCCCTCAATGGAGTAGGGTGTTAGTATATGTGTTCACCCTAATGCTAGATTCCGGAGTCTTACATTTTTTTTAAATGACTTTGCCAATCCATTAATAATGTTTATAAATTACCTTTTCTTTGGAAGGGCATGTGGTTATCCCTTTTATTTATTTGTTGATGTATTTTCTTTTCTTTTAGGGAAGAAAACATATTTTTATGCAGGCTTATTTGGTACTGCTAGTTTTAAATATACAAGTTAACATATGTTTAAAACAGAGCATATGGAAATAAGAAAAAGCAAATCTGAATTCCAGGTGCAAATATTGGTTGAAAAGATAATACCATAAATGTATTACTTTATGCATGTTATCTCGATCTCAAATCATGCAAGTTAATGATGACAAATACAATGACATATATTTAGAATAACTGATCTTTCATATTTAAAGCTAAAAACAAATAGGAACATATAGATATAGATACAGATTTTTTTTTGCTATAATTATACCAACCTCTAAACTTAAAAATTTCAATAGTTGATAATCTTATTGTTCATGTTCTACAAAATTCATTATTAGATTTTATTTTTCCAAATGTATGAATGTTTATTTCCTGTATTTTTTATTTTTATTTTTAATTTGTGCATTATAATCATACATCTTTGTTAGGTACAAGCTGGTAAAGGCATACACGCACACATTTCTCATTTAACCCTTCCCCAATTCCCGCCTCATTCCCTCGCCCTCCCTCCTTCTCAGGTTCAGTTTAGTGATTGACTTTGATATGTTTGTGAAAGTACATCATGTGCATTAGGGTGCCAACCCCCCCGTCCATCCCCTTCAGTTAAGTCAACTTCTTTGCTCATCTAAGGTTTCTCCTTCTTCATCTGGAGTCCCTCCTATGCCCCATTTTCTTCCTAGCATCCGCATATTAGGGAGAACATATAATTTTTTTTACTTTTTGTGACTGGCTAATCTCTTTTAACATAATGTTTTCCAGTTGCATCCATTTCCCTGCAAATAACATGATTTTGTTCTTCTTTATGACCGAGTAAAACTCCATTGTGTACATATCCCATAGTCTTATAATCCATTCATCTGTTGATGGACATCTTGGCTGTTGATGTTTTTTCTAAGAAAAGAAAAAGAGGTCTCTGTACAGAAAATGCTTGCAAATGGATGAGATATATGCATCATCTTATTTGGGGGCTAATATTCAAATTCCTTTTTTTAATGTGCTTTTATTGGTGCATTATCACCTCATATCATAATGTAAATCATGTTGACATTTACATATATGTTTTCTTTAATATGCACAAGCGAGGGAGTAATATTCAAATTCTTAAATTCTAGCCATCATTCAACTGTGGCTTCTTGGGTGAAGAAACATATATTTTCCCTTTTCTTCTTGGCTTATTTTTTCTTAATTCAAGATAACTAAAAAACTTATCCTAAATGCATTAAAAAATTTTCACTCAAATTTAAAATAGAAATTATGAGACTTTTAAGAGTTTGGTGGCTTTCTATTATATAAAAAAATTCATCTGTGTAGCAATGAGATGTTTATACCAAGTGGCTTTTGCCACTGCTGATAGGTCAGGCAGTGAGTAACACTACTTACAAAACTAAACCAGAGTGGACAGTTACTCCAGGATTTGTTTAGATTTAGATAGCCTGATATTTTTGTTGTTATTGTCTATGGTTTAAAAATAGGCTTTATATTAATTCTTATAGAGATTTATATTTTGATAATTGTTAATTTTATACTGAACTCTCTGTTTTTGCTTTCTTCATTGGAATTTGAGCAGGACAGTGTAAAAGATTGGATTTATCAATTGCTAAGTTATATCAGAGGTTGCAATTTCAAGTTTTAAAACAGGAAACCAGGTGTGGTGGTGAACGCTTGTAACCCCAGCATTTGGGAGGCTGAGACCGGAGGATCCGGGTTCGAGGCCAGCCTCAGCTACCTAGTGAGGCACTCCGCAACTTAGTGAGACCCGGTTTCAAAATAAAGAATAAAAAATAGGGCTGGGGGTGAAGCTTGGAGGTATAATGCCCCTGAGTTCAATCCCCAGTACTGCAAAAAAAAAAAAAAAAAAAACAAAAAACAAAAAACAAAAACAAAAACAGGAAAAATGATTACTCCTTTACTTGCTCCTATATTCAAAGTGATAAATTTTTAAATAAACGTTTTTACAAAGGAGTCCAGGAAACAACTTTAAAAATATTCTTAATAGTTTTGTTATTGTTGTTGCTTTTAATTTCCTTTGCTCTTTATTGCCTAGCCTAGATTCCTAACTTTTCACTTCCAATTTTCCTTCCTTACATTTCAAAAATGGTATCATGTTTATGGCTTTTTAAAACTGGTCAAAATAACCACACTTTATTGTCTGACTCTTTTCAAGGATGCGAGGTGGGAATGAACTCAGGACACACTCATCTGAGGAACCATCTAAGAGAGCAAAGTTGCTGTTCCCTTGCCCTCCACAGATGGGGAATTAATCACAGATCTCTGATGAATCCCAGGTCCTTTTGATCTGCAAGACATTAGCAAAGGCGTAAGGGCCAAGAGGGCATTCGAACAAACACACAGTTGTCAAAGGATCATTCTGGTGATTACAACAGATTGACGTGAGTTTCTTTGCGAGTCTGCTCTTCCTGCCTTTAATAGATGTGGAGAAATTCAGGCTATGGAAAATGTCTGCTACATACGAAAAATGACAGACGAAGGCAGGAGGTTACTGACAGGTGAGGAGAGTCATTCTGCGGTGTGATTCTTTTAGACATTACTATTATATCACAAAATTGATGTTGGAGTAATCCAGTCATGTTTATTTCAAATGTGATCTGTTTGTGATTGAAACTCCTTTAATAACTGAGATCATGTCCTGGAAGTAATAAAATTATGTAGGTATTATAATATATAATGGTATTATTAATAGGTTATTATAATTTGTACAGCTGGAATTCTTCCAAAATAATAGATTTGTACTAAAATGGGTTACTATATCCTAGATTAATAAAACAAAAAGTGGTAGCATATTTATTTTGCCCCAATTGTCTTACTGGAAATTCTCTTCTATTTTTGCTTTCTTCTTAATCTTTTCTGAAACCACTGCCAACAATCAAAACAAAACAAGTCAAAACTAACCTTTTATTACGGATATTATCTGTCCATGTATTTTTTTTTCTTTTATCATTGGCTTCCAAAGCCCCAATATAAATCACATTCCAGAAGATACAGAAACTTTACCCCCAAGCCACTTTCTCTTTCTTAAGTCACTTTCTCTTTCTTTTCTCACAGTCTTCTCATGACTTCATGTAGTTTCAGCAACTCACAAACAGATGTATATTGTTAAATGCAATGACTTTCAAATCACAACATTCTTCCTTACATAAGAAAAATAGTCTCTTCCTTATAGCTCAACTAGATTAATTAGATAATGCCTAGATAATGCCCATTCTATCTTTACTTCAAATGACTATTCATACTACATCAAGGCCAGACATTCCTTTCTTATACGTAGACTCTTTGGAGAAAAATTGCCCACAATCCCTGCTGAAGGGAATGACACCTGATTTTTCTAGATTATATGACAACTCTAACCACAAATGATTGATCCAGTGGGAAGACATGCCACCCAAGAAGAGCCAAATATCACACATTATTTCTTCTGTAAACTCGGTTTAGACACAGACTATTCAATAACACTGACACATGAGCTTTTAAGATTAGAGAAGCTCAGTAAGTGGTAGTTTCTATTAGTGAATCTATGATCCAAAATCAGAGCCTTCAAGAGGTAGACATTGGGAAATTAACTACATGATGCATAAGAAAAATGGGAATGTAGATAGTGACTGACTGTCTGGCAGGATTCCAGTTCTTGTGACATCTAGTTCTTTTCCTTGTATCTTCACATGCATTGATTTTAATACATTTCTATTCCAAGAAGTTCAAAGTCTCCTCACAAATGGCTACGCTTATTTAGGCTCCATCTTCTATTCTTTATCTCCGGCTGCTTTACTACTTCAGTACATACATGACTGTAGTGTTCATTTCGTCCACGCAGTTATTTCAGTCTGGTTGCTTCAAGTATAAGTGCTTATTTTTTTCTCTTTAGATGTGAGTTTCACGAGAACAAGAACCATGTTTTCTCATTTACTATTTATGTTTAATTTCAACTGTATATGAAAGCATTTGTATTCAATAATTTGAACATAAGTTTGTACATAAATATATGTCCATGCAAGTGTAGATATGGATCCCCAAGATGTACACATATATAATACATATACAAATAAATGTACTATTATTATAAAACATAACAAATGCAGATATAGAAATATATTAAAATAGAAACATATTTTGTCCACACACTAATAGAATTTAACACACATGAGCAATAGTCTTTTAATGAGCAAAAGAGAAAGATTTCCTTCAAGGCAGTTCCTTTCAAATGCGTTGCCATATTTGAAGGTTTGCATGAAATCGCTGTTTCAAATTTAATTTGTTACCTTTATAAGATAAGAAGGAAGTGTTTTGCTCTTCACCATATGCCTAAAACGCATCAAAAGATGCAGCCTCATAGATAAGAAACATCTATTTTCACCCGAATGCATTAGAAAATGTGCTTAGCCCTATGTGGAGAGCCTGATTTGTGGTTAACTATCTATTTTTCTTGCGGATGATCATATCTGTCCTCATAGGACAAGACTCAATTTGCAAGAGACACTAAAACTGAGATTACAAAATCACAAATGTACAGGTAGTACTTGGTGAGAGGAGAGCTGTGTGATGCTTTTCATAAGTCTCTCTCAGGAGGCCCACAAAGGGCCAGGCTAAGCATATCATAGAACAGCACATCCATTGGGTGAGTCGGTAGCATGAAACTATTTTACATTCCAAAAGCTCATTTTGACTTGACTGTCCTTTCAATTTATTAGGTGGACTATTATAAAACCCCCAAATGGCATATGTCACCTTTGATGCATGCTGTATTTTACATAATATAGAAATAACTTACCATCCTGCAAGGTAATGAATAGCACAACAGGAAAAATGATGATATGCCCGCAGCCCATGAAATGAAGTTGTCTCTCCTCCTTTAGAAGTGTTGAGTCAGACGTCCACTTCTCAAATATTATGCAGGGAATGTCAAACTGCACATTGTAAAACTAACAGCTTTATCTTGACAAAAACTGAATAAGAAACCACAGGAATACTAAGAGATTCGGGTTTTAAAATCATTTTGGGGTGAAAAAAGTCTCTTTTGTTAAATAGTTTTACATTCCTATTTTCCACAAGAGGAAGATGTGAGTTCAAATGTTTCATGGCTGAAAAAAAGGTAAATAACCAAACATAAAGTACAATTTTAAGAAAATATGAAAATACTTCAGAAATGACTGCTAAGGTTATTTACTATAATGTGCAATTTGTAAAAGCATGTATTTCATTCTTTTCTTTTGAAAGTTTTTGAAAAAAAATCATTTAAAAACAGGGCTTTTTAGCTGTGCACAGTAGGGCAAGTCAGTAATGCCAGCACTTGGGAGGCTGAGACAGGAAGATCCCAAGTTTGAGGCCAACCTTAGTAACTTAGCAAGAACTTCAACAACTTTTTTTTTTTGAGACCCTGTTTCAAAAAAAGAAAAAAAAAATGCTGGGGTTGTAGTTTAGAGATAGAACACTCCTGGGTTCAATCTTCAGTATAAAAACAAAAGCAAAAACAAGTAAGCAAAATATGTCTTTTTTTGTAAGGAAAAGGTAACACACATATATAATATGCAGCATATATTATATATCATTATATATCATCTATATGTATGTAATAGCAATCATAAGAATTATCTGTAAATTAGAACCATCAATAAATAACTATTCTTTTTAATATACAGCAAAAATTTCCAGTTAACTATAAAGTTTAATCTTTGAAAATGTTAGTAAGACTGAATGCTTGATCTAAATACAAATACTTGCACCCAGACGTCACCAATATATTTGTCCTTAGGGGTTCTGTTAAAATTCATTCACCTTTTTTTAAAATTTATTTCTAGGCGTGTTGTAGTGAATTTCTATGATTTCATCTTGTTTCAGCATACCTTTTTAGTGTAATGAGCATTCTCTGACCAGAAGCCTGACTTGGTTAACCTTGGCAGTTCCCAGTTCTGTCTTCTACTTCCTCAATGTAGTTAATCCAGAAATCTACCTATACATCTGCCACCTAGTGGCCAAGTCCCCAAGAGCCAGGTGGATGGCATCTCCTCGACTCCTCCCACTGACACCCAGACCTGCTCTGGCTGTACACAGTGCCACAGTGACCCCCTCTCTGTCACAGGGAAACCTCATGAGATTCATGCTACCTGCTCTAAATCTACAGACTGGAAATCTCCACTAGAAACCTGCTTTGGTCATGCTCAAGATGCCAATAAAGCCTCCAGTAAAGGTCCCCCGTCCCCGCCTCTTGCTCCCACTTGGCTGTGGAGGTTCATGCCCCAGGTGGCCTTCACTTTCCCCTCACCCCAGCAGCAAGCTGCTCTCTTCTCTCTGGGATTCAGGAGCAGTCACCTGCTTCTGTTATTTCAGGTGTCTTGTTCAGTCATCCCTTCCGCTCCTCTCTTGGCTCATATACCTGAACTTCATGTTTTTCCTGGTCAAGAACGTGCTTCTCTTTGTAGGAATAAATTTAGCACACATCCGACAAGGGCCTGCCAGTATGAAGAGGTTTCCTGTGAGAGGACCACCTCGTCATGGTTCCGGATATTTAGGCATTGGGTTGGGCACCAGGATAACCACACATCCTGTTAAAGGCCCACTGTAAACATCCGGGATCTAACCCCCGGGCCCAATAGAGGCAGGACCAGAGTTTAGCCACTCTTGTGAGAGGATGCTTAAGACCAAATTAGGAAAAAAAAATTAAAACAAAACAAGCAGTACACATCAGTACAAATTTTACCATAATACTTTCCACACAAACGTGCCAAACAGACTATGTCCATTTCATTGTCCAAGGGAGACTAAGGTGAATGTATTCTCCATTTCAAATAAGAAACTCCATTTTTGAAATTAATCCAGACATAAAAGGAAAAATTGAGACTTCTGTGATATATTCTTATATTAAAAAAGAGAAGCGAAGAGGAAATCAGTTATAAAGCATGACATTTGAAGTCTTCGATGCTGGTTTCAAAGGTACCAGGGGCTTTGTGTCAAGTGATGGGGGAAGACTTTGGAGGCGAAGGGCACAGTTTGGCTCACAATGAATGAGAAAAGAAAGCGCTTTGTATATAACTCCAAGGCACTGAGTTTGAACAACAACCTGAATGAACTCGGAAGAGGATTCATTTTTGAAGTCTCCAGGTCAAAACTCAGACTGGTTGACAGTTTGACTTAGGTTTTATGATTCTCAGGGGTGAATCCAGCTAAACCTTCCCAGACTTCTGACCTTCCGACCTTCCAGCTAGCAAATGGATGTGTTGTCTAAACTTCACAATATGTGATGTTTTTTAATGCTTCAATTAAAAAAATACATAAACATCTATAATTTAACCTAGGTAGGGCTTATTGAAGGCCATGGATTTTCCACACTGAACAAATAAGGATTAATCAGGTTTATTGAGAGTTTGCATTGAAAATATCTGGTTTTTTTTTTTCTTTGATCTTTGTATGCAATAAGTATTAAATGTGGTCAAGATACTAGCAGATATCTTAAAAGTGGCAATAGGTACATGAACACAGAATGAATTACCAGTATCCAGGACTTGGGAGTTGTGCTTTTCTTGAGGCAGAATCTTCTCTTTTAGGCTTATCTGATGGCTCCAGTAGCAGCAAGTAGCCACCAACAGTGGCTCTCACAGATTTACCTGGGAGTTCTCAGTGTCACTCAATCCACTGCAGAGAGCTGCCCCCTCAGTTGGAAGAAGAGAAAGATTCAAGTGCAGAGAAGGACACAGCAGAAGAGAGATTCCTCCAGCTTACGATCTCACAATGGGGAACACTATTTATTTATTTATTTATTTATTTATTTATTTATTTATTTATTTATTGGCAGTATTGGGGATTGAACCCAGGGGCATTTTACCTCCAAGCCACTCTCCCAGCTATACTTTATTTTTATTTTGAAATAGGGTCTTCCTAAATTGCTGAGGGTCTTACTGAGTTGTGGAGGCTAGCCTTGTACCTACGGTCCTCCTGTCTCAGCCTCCCAAGTACTAGTATTACAGCTGGTGGAGAATCATCTGTATAAAGATGAATGATTTTTTAATTTCTCCCTTGATAATAAAATAATTCAACTTGAAAGACTGGGAATCTATCTTCTTCCTTCCCCCAAAAGGGGATAATAAGTTATGATGTAAATGTCTTATAGTTTTATGTTCCACAAATGCACAGTACATCAAATAAATATATATCATGTTAAAATTCTAGTGATTTTCTTACAAGCTTCATTAAATATGTAAGACCTATATGAATGAAATGGGTATATCTTCTTCCATGACAAGGCATATCGTACAATTATAAACCATAAATGGTTAAAAGTAACAACAACAACAAAAAAGAGAAATCTAGCTTGACTTCCTCTATTAATCAGACAACAACAGTGAAACCAAAAAGATGTGCCCTTTCCAATTTAGGCATGATGTTCTCTAGACAGTGAGAGTGACTTTGAAGCATAAAAAGTAGTTAACCTTCCTGGCATGATGCTGTAAAAGGTGTCTGCTTATATCTATCTACTTCCAGAATCATTTGGATCAAAGAAAGGTGACACCGGTCTGGTTTGCTCTTGCGATTCAGACTTCCATTTCAGGGGAAGTGGCTTATTTTGAATCAATTAATCATTTTTGCCTGCTTTTATAGAGTTGTGCTCTTGTACTGTGAGAAAAGAAACTTGGAGAGTAGTTTCAGAACCATGTGCCTTTTTAATCTCAAAACAGTTATGATGCTATGCTTCCACTTAGCAGCACTTTCAGATTATTGTTCATTTCTTTTCTCATTAAAAGAACAGCACCTCGACCATTCTAGAAAATTGATGTTGAAGGATTGGGTGTAAAATGCAAAAGTAAGGAGGCAGAGGAGGTGGCGTGATTGGTTATCGGACAAAGGGCAAAAGTGAAATATAAGCAAGCCCATTTCAAACCAACAGATCAAATACATGAGTCCATTTATATAGATAATTTATTACTGTTATTGGATATCATGGTGGCATTTCTGCATCTGACTAACCTTAGTGGTAATATGTATTCACAAAGCAGATACTGCAAGTTGGCATGACTACGAAAAGAAAAATATTAATCGCTAAAATTTTAAAAAGTAAATCAAAGTACTCCTCAATCGACCTCTTGTTCATTCTAAACTGAGGTCCCCATCTGGTTTACTCAGAGTAGATGAATTTGTTTTATTTTTGTTGATGAACTCTTTCTTTCTTTTTCTTTCTTTCTTTCTTTCTTTCTTTCTTTCTTTCTTTCTTTCTTTCTTTCTTTCTTTCTTTTCTTTCTTCTTTCACTGAGGATTGAACCTGGGGCATCCTATCTCTGAGCTATACCCTAGACCTTTATTTTTTGTTTTGAAACTGGGTCTCACTAAGTTGCTGAGGCTGGTCTCGAACCAGCGATCCTGATCCTCCTGTTTTATTTCTCCAAGTATCAGAATTACAGATGTGTGCCACCACTCATGGCTCATGAGCACATTTTTAACAAATAGTGGAGCAGAAAAAAACACTCAAAGATCAAGGTCAGAGAAAATACAGATCCATCATAAAGACACAAACACTTACACCTGGAGTTGATAAGAAGATTGTCTGATTTGACATTTTGTTTAAATCTCTCCTGAGGTCTTAGGCAAAGTTAGCGATAACCTGCTATGAAGGTGGAGAATGGCATTCAGCAGTTGAGTTGTTAGCAAGACAGCCCAAGCATGAGGTGGCAGAATTGGAACATCTGGACGTAGAAGAGACACTAAGACATACAGGGTGATGAGGGAGGAACCGAAAAAAATTAAAGGGGAATTTCAACAAGCTGTAGATCTGAGTACTCACAATTTGTTCAAGAAAAGGCAAGAATTATGTTTGGGGCAAATGACAGCACTGTTTGTTCCTTATCACATAGGTAAAATCAATACATGTCATATAGAATTTATTGTTGTTAATAAAATGAAATTTAAGCTATTATTAGTGGAAATATATTCTTCAGAACACCATGGATAGCAATTCAATGTTTACAATTTTTATAATGTACATTTACTGCATAACAATATAAATTCTTAGAAATTTTCTCATTATCTCTACATATGGGGGGGAAGCACAAATGTAATACTTGAAACAAATGTTTGTCTTGACTAAAGACTTGAACCAATGCAAATTTTAAACAATATAAAATATGTTCAATAAATAATGCACATTCCTCTCATGGTCTACTTTTCAGCCACTTTAAAGAGTAAGTCTATAAGTATTTACAAAAAAGCATGAGATGCATTGTTAATTAAGAAAAAAAATAAGCTGCAAGAGAGAACCATACATCATGCTATGGTTCATAGAGTTTGACCCCTCTTGGATTTTTCTCATCCGCAATCCTATACATTAAAGCAATAGGTGCATTCTAAAGACAGCAGTACAGGCAAGAAGTGAAAAGCTTCGTGATGACATTATTAGACCTCTGGACTTGTTGCTAACATTCTTATAGGATAGGTAATATAATTATATTTATATGTTATTTATATATTATTATTAAGTTAATATTTTACTATGACCCCTTTAAAGTATACATATATATGCCTATAAATTCTAGTACTTGGGAGGGAGGCTAAGGCAAGAGGATAGCATGTTTGAGGCCACCCTCAGCAATTTAGAGAGATCCTCAGCAACTTAGGTAGCAAGACCCTGTCTCAAAACAAAAAATGAAATAGGGCTGAGTATGTAGCTTAAATATAGAATGTCCCAGATTTTAGAGTCCAGTACCATGTATATATCCAGTGGATATATATTATATATGAGTATCCTTATAATGTAATGTATATATAATAAATACAATAATATATACAATATCCTTATATATAAGATATATATTTTATAAGGATAGATATATGGATATATAGAATATATTCTTACATATCCTATAAGGATGCTTTATGTATATAAGGATATACACCCTTAAGGAATTTATGCTTAATATAAGTAATTCATATTATTATAGTATATTATACATAAATTTCTATACTATTTCTTGAAGTAAAAATGTTTATTTTTTCCTTAAAGACAACAGAATATATTATTATTAGGGACTAAAGATAGAAGACTTTTATAAATTGGTTTGAAATATTTTGCATTCTATAAAATTTTTCATAAACAAGAAAGAATGAATAAAGCTTGCTAAATGTTTAAAACAGCGTGAACATTAAGATCAATTTTCATGCTGATATTTGACTGTAACAGAATTTTGAAGACACTTTTATGATAACAGTGGCACATAATACTCGTATAAACATTCTAGGTAGAAAAATAAGAAAATCTTATAATTACAAAATATAGAACATGAAATTTTATGTTAGTGGATTGAAAGTTTTTAGTGTTTCTAGGTTGTTGATTAGGAAAAAAAAAACAAACTTCTTGATTATCAGACATAGTTTGCATCCTACAATTTGCTAAAAGAAAATAGCTACTATGCTTTTAAGATTGTAATGCTGGTTACAATTTTTGTTAAAATCCTGTATTTACTTAAGATTTTGACAACGCAATTTCTGTCACATTTAAGATCTGCATATATTTAGGTTCTGGCAGAACCGTATGTCTACATGGTATCTTGCTTATAAAATTAAATATAGAGGTGACATGAGGAGTTGCTGAAGGGGCTAGGATATTATCTAAACTTATATTCCAATATATCCAGCTATATTCTACTAATATAATAGCTCAGATTATTAAGGACAAATTTTACCATAGAAAGACTCTGAGGAAATAAATCTTGGCAATTGGCATAAAGGCTGTATGGTTTCCTTCCAGGCAAGCAGTTTGTTTGTCAGAGTCATTCCCTGGAGAATCAGGAATTCAAAAGGCACTGATGGTCATTTAGATAAAATAGCATAATACCAGAAATAAATCTGGGTGAGATCCCCAGCCTATGCAACACAAGCAGCTCTCAGACTTGTATTCGAAGTGGATTTATTTAAAATCCTGCAAGAAAGAAGAACTTCCCATCATTATCATGAGTGCAGAAAAATATATCGTTTGCCCTTTGATATAATGCTCCTCTACACACACAAAGACATCAAAAGCAAAATGAATAATGCCAAACGTTGCATCAGATATTAGAAAATATGCCTTATGCTTTTGAGGGAAACCATCAAAAATGTTGCTTCACACAATGATTCAAAAGGTGGAAATGCAAATTTGTTGTCATGAATATGCGGGAACCAGAACTTTTTTGAGCTCCATCTCGCTATTCAGATGCTACCTGAAGTTCTGCTCTCAAAAGATCTTAGCTGGCTTACGGGAGTGCTTAGCACTATCTTTCCCTGCCGTCAACTTTGTCAGCTCTAGTACAGGCAACAGGTAAATCGTACAGCAATAACTCAGAAACCACTTGTCAATCAAGTAGTAAGGGAGATACAAGGAGACTTTTATCTATTTCCCCCCTTTTAGAGGGGTGCAGATGGAGTTAGGGGTGGGCCCAGAAAGTATTTTCAGAACACATGTCCACAGCACACTTGAGGTAGCAGACTCTTGGACAGTCATAGACCTCTGAAGTGTGGCTTTCCATATGACGGCTTTAACGGTCCAACAGAAGGCTAAACATAAAATTGCTAGAAATAAATATCAATCTTAAGAATGACCGAGGGCATCAGAACTCACCCAAATTTATCGGAATGCTGGATAAATGAGCTAAAATATTCTTATTTAGATATTTTTAATTCATAGATTATGAATAAAATTACAAAGAACAATATAAAAGAATCATATTTCACAATATTGGGATCATGGACAAGTAAGGGGACTGACTCAGTCACTAATAACTCAAACAACAACAAAAATGAGGACTTTGGATAAATTCTGTAACCCAAATGAGATTAAAAACAGCCCTTATGATATGGAAATATAATTTTAGAAATATACTAGATTTAGAATCTTAAACACCATTAGTATTAGAATCACGATTCTGTTTCCAAAATCAAGTAGTGTGTGTGTGTGTGTGTGTGTGTGTGTGTGTGTGTATTCTTACTGGTGCTTGAACTCATGTGCTTTCTATCTCTGAGCTATACTTCAAGCCCTTTTTGTTTTTAGTTTTAAAACAGGGTCTCACTAGGTTGCTGAGAGTTTCCCTATGTTGCTGAGATTAGCCTTGAATCTGCGATCCTCCTGTCTCAGCCTCCCAAGTATTGGGATTACAGGAGTGTGCCTGTAATTTATTTCAGGTTATGCAAGTACTCTTAAAGAAGATTAAAGATGAAACAAGAATTTGATAGCAAGGTAGTTTTAGTGAATATCATTAATATAGATTAAATCAGTATTAACCATATCACTCACTTTTCTTTTATTTTTAAAATGTTTCCTTAATTGATCTATCAGAGAATGAGGGAGGGGAGTTAAATATTTCAATACTAATGTGTGTTGCCAATTGTTTTTTGTGTGCATAACTAGTTGTTAAATTCCTGGATTTATAAATGCTAATGATTACTTTTATTTTGAATTATATCTTTTATTAATGCAGAAAATATAATCGATTAGTTTTTCAGTTGAGTATGATCATTTTAATGATTGCGTTAAAATTACTGAAAGAAATTTCATAATTTCAAAAATATGAAAGGCATTATAGGTCATATCCCTGGGTGACAATTCAATAAAGCAAGATATTAAAATGAAAATATATAAACAGAATCCAATTACTTAGAATTAAAGAAAATATATTAGGTTAATATATCTTGAGTTTTTTTTAAAAAATTGAAATTCCAGTTATAAGCCACTTGGAAATTATCATGAATATAAATTTCATTAAAAATAATATCTGCGTTTAAATATATGGGATGAAACCAAAACTATATTAATGGAGAATTTAAATCCTTACTTTTTAGCAAGAAAATTAAAGATAAAGTACATAAAATGCAACACTCATATAAAAGATAATAAAACAATTTTAGAACCTCAAAAAGAAAAATCAAGATAAAAATAATTTCAGTAGCCGGGTGTTGTGGCACACTCTTGTAATCCCAGTACTTGGGAGACTGAGACTGGAGGATCTGGGTTCTTGGCCAGCCTCAGCTACTTAGTGAGGCCCTGTTTCAAAATAAATAATAAAAAATAGGACTGGGGGTGTAGCTCAGAGGTAGAATACCCCCTGGGTTCCATCCCCAGTACTGCAAAAGAAAAAAAAAATTCACTGACAAATATCTTTCAGAACAACCATTATAAATCATTAAAATGAATAACACAATATCAAGTACAAAAAAAAGAAAAACACAAGACCATGATAAAGAAAATTAGAGATATATTTTATATATATATGTGTATATGTACTGTACATCAACACATTTGAAATGTTATTCAATATATAATCTCTAGAAAAGTATGAATGGACCCATTTTATTCAAGGATCTAGAAAATCTCTACAGAAGGCTCATGTGGGTCAAGTTTTAGTATTGCCAAAAGCGCTTTTAAAGTGCAAGTTTGCAAATTTTTTCCACATTTTTTAAAATTTTAGAAAAAATTAAGATAATTTTAATCTTATCTCTGAAGAATATTAAACATTAGTAAAAGCACAACAAAACTTACAGTTACTAGAAAACACTGTCTGTTAATTTAGTTCAAATAATTACTTCCAAAACAATCCAACTTTAAATTATTAGAATAATACATAATAGAATATGAGATGCAATTTTAGAAACAGAAGACCATGGTCAGACGTTGAGATCAAATGAAACTCGAAAATTCATAAAACTACAATAACATAAAATGATATCACTGACAATTAGTAGTCATATGTTTGTATAATGTATAACTATATGTTGTACAATAATGGAATCAGGTAAATACTAGTACCTATACAATAATTTTAATCACTAGTGATTATATGCCTGGTGTATACACTCTATTTGTATGGAATAACTCATTTAATCTTCCAAAGCAATCTTAACATGTAGACATTATCTTCATCCCCATCTGCAGAACATAGTCTTATGTAGATAATTGATGTTGACCAGAATCACAGGGCTACTAGGTTTGCAGACATGAAATTTGTATTTAGAGGATGTGACTTCAGAACTGGTGCTTTAACCATCAAGCTATATTCGCTATCAGTGGGCAAAATGTATTCCATTTATTCATTCTATTTTATACTTCCAAATGCCTTCTATTGCTTTAAGCAGTTTTCATACAAGCATTAATGATATCCATTTAGTAGACTCCAGTCCAAAATAGTCTCAAGTGTTATTATTTTCAAAAGACAACAGTATTTTAAAAAGAAGAAAATCAGAATCTCTCCCCCATTTGCATTACTGCAGAGTTCTCTGGGTCACGGTTCCTTGTAACCATGAGCAAAATCATCTCATCTTCATTTCCTGAGTTGCTAATTACATGTGGCACATTAAATCAAGTCCACTTGGGGAAAGACCAAGTAATTAATTAATTTAATTAACAGTAAGACAGAAGAGGAGATACGGTTATCATATGATAATCACTCCTTTGGGATATTTCTCTGGCATAATGTGTTCCATATTTGAGTGGCAAAGGAACAACCATTTTTTTTTTTTTTTACCAGTTTTATTAAGTTGCACTTACATCCACTCCTAAATGCAAAGTGCGGGATAAATATTTGCACTTAGAATCAGAGAAGGAGAATATTTACAGACCCTGGAAACATTTAAGAGTCTTTCAGTTTTCATGACCGTTTTTTTCAATACCTGCCAATAGGATTAATAATAAATACAGATTAGTTTCTGGCCCAGTAGCATAAATTTGAATACATATTTTATAACCGGTCAAGCTCCCATGTAGAGTTAACTGCCTGGGAGGAATGCTAGACTCTTGGACAAAACACTGAGCTTTTTTTTTTTTTCCTTCATGAGTTTGCTTCCGGTTAAATTTATCTAGATAAGATTTTCTTACTACTTTGAAAGTGGATACTATAATAACTGACCTATATAGATTGAATTTTATCAGCCAAGGTGATTGGCTGATAAAATAGTTATACATCTATTGGGATGTGTAGGCCACTATGTAAATTAATGTTTTTTCTTAAATGTGGAAAAATATAAATGCCATTAAAACATCACTATATTAGCCCTTTTCAAGTGTACAGATCTGTGGAATGAAATGTATCTAGATTATCCTGCAAATATCATTACCATCCACCTTCCAAATTCTTTAACCATCCCAAACTGAAACTCTGGACCTATTAAACATTCATCCCTTACACCTTCCTCCCCAGCCCTGGACAACCGCCATGCCATTTCCTATCTCCATGAATTTGACTAAGTACCATATATAATTGGAATCATACAATATTTGTCTTTTGGTGGTTAGCTTTTTTACTTAACAAGTAAGTATTCAAGTCCCTGCTTTCAATACTTTTGATTATATATCCAAGAGGAGACTTGTTGGATCATATAGTAATTTTATTTTTAAGTTTTTTAAAGCTTCATGCTTACCATTTGTTCTTTTTTAATGTTCTTTTATGGCTGCATTGCAATTATATATCATAATGAGCTTCATAGTGATAGACGCATAAATGCACAGCACTTGGTGTGTTCCCTGTACATATTATTGAGAATTTGAAACTTCTAAATAAACTTTCTAAAGCACTAATATCATTTTAGATCCCCACCAGCAAAACACAAGGAATCGGTTCTCTACATTCTTGCCAATATTTATCTCCCTTCCTTCCTTCCTTCCTTCCTTCCTTCCTTCCTTCCTTCCTTCCTCCCTCCCTCCCTCCCTCCCTCCCTCTCTCCCTCCTTCCTTTCATCCCTTTTCTTCAGCCATTATAGTGTATAAAAAGGAATATCTCACTGTGAATTTTTATTTGAATTTCCCCAATAATTAGTAATGTTGAAAATATTCTCCTGCTCTCATTGGCTATTTTAATATATAAATTTTTGAAAAGAATACCTATTCAAATGTTTTGATTATTTTTAGATTAGGTTGTTTGCTTATATTTTCCTGCTGAGTTGCAGATGTATAAGATATCTCTCTCTCTCTCTCTCTCTCTCTCTCTCTCTCTCTCTATATATATATATATATATATATATATATATATATATATATATATATATATGGGAGACATGGTTTGCAGATATTTTCTCCTATTTCATGGATTGCCTTTATATACAATGCCGTTTGATGTATACATGTTCTTATTTTTATTTTTAGTACTGAGGATTGAACCTAGGGGCATTCTACCTCTGAGCTATACCCCGAACTCTCTTTTTTTTTTTTAATATCTTGTTTTGAAACAGAATCACACTAGGTTTCTGAGAGTCTCACTAAATTATGGAGGCTGTCCTTGAATCTGTGATCCTCCTGTCTCAGTCTCCTATGCAGAGGGATTACAGGAGTGCACTACCATGACCAGCTATGTTTTTAATTTAAATGTATCCAACTTACCTACTTTTTAAAAATTGTCTGTGCCTCGTGTCTTGTCCAAGAAAAACTGCCAAAATTAATAAAATGATTTTTTTTTGGTTCTTGAAGTTTTTTAAGGTGTATTGTAATCATCCATTGTGATATAGGGTGGTAGAGGCAGACATGCACACAGTACTTTCTGAGTCCTCCTTCAGTTTGACCTAACTCCTTTCTCCCCATCTTCCCATGCTCAACACACTGACTGGCTTTGATAAGTTCGTATATGTACATCGTGTCCATTGAGGTGTTTCCCTCTTTAAGTCTTCCTCCCTCCTCCTATCTCCCTCAGTGAGGCCCCTTACTTCGCCCCACTAAGGTTTCTCCTCTTTGTCTGGAGTCCCTCCTGTGTCTCAATTTCTCCCTAGCTTTTGCAAGAGGAAGTACATCTGACCTTTCACTTTTTGTGACTGACTCATCTCAGTGTAATATTCTCCAGTTACATCCATTTCCCTAAAAATGATCTAATTTTGTTCTTCTCTATGGCTGAGTAGAATTCCATTTTGTATATGTCCCATAATGGACATCTCAGCTGGTTCCATAGTTTGGCAATTGTGAAATGTGTAACTATAAACATAGACATGCATGCATTAGTCTGGAAGTTTGTTTTCCATTCTTTAAGGCAGATACCCTTCCCAGGAGTGGAAGAGCTGGGTCATATGGTAGGGTCACTCCCATTCTTCTGAGGATCCTCCACACCATTCTCCAAAGTGGTTACACAGCAGACTTGCGACTTGCAATCCCACCAACAGTGCATCAGTGTTCCTCCTTCTCCATATCCTCACCAGCATTTATTATTGTTTGTGTTTTTTGTTTTTGTTTTTTGGTTCTGGGGATTGAACTCAGGGGATTCTATCTCAGAGCTACATTCTCAGCCCTACTTTTATTCTTTATTTTGAAACAGGGTCTCACTAAGTCGCCAAGGACCTCACTCAGTAGCTGAGGCTGGCCGAGAACCCGAATCCTCCAGTCTTAGCCTCCCAAGTACTGGGATTACAAGCGTGCACCCCCACACCTGGATTATTGTTTGTATTTTTCATGATTGCCATTATAACTGGAGTTAGGTGAAATCTTAGGGTAGTTTTGATTTGCATCTCTCTGAGTGCTAATGATGTTCAACATTTTTTCATTTACTTACTGGCCATATATATTTCTTCTCTTGTGAAGTGTCTGTTTAGTTCACTTGCCCATTTTTTGATTGGGCTATTTGTATTTTGGAGATGAGTTTGTTGAGTTCTCTGTATATTCTAGATATTAGTCTTCTATCAGAGGAGTAGCTGGCAAAGATCTTGTCCTATTCTGTCAGCTCTCTCTTGACGGTTTTTATACTTCCTTTGCTGCACAGAAGCTTTTCAATTTAATGCAATACCATATGTTAATCTTCATTTTACTTTCTTTTGCCTTTGGGGTCTTGTTGAGAAAGTTTTAGCCATGCCTGTATGTTGGAGTGTTGGTCCTATGCCCTTTTAAGTAACTGTAAAGTCTCTGGTATAATTTCCAAGTCTTTAATCCTAAGATCTGGTATAATATCCAGGTCTTTGATCCTTCTTGAATTGATTCTTGTGCAGGGTGAGAAAGTGAGATTTAGTTCCATTTTTCTGCATATACATAACCAGTTTTACTAACACCATTTGTTGAAGAGGCTATCTTTTTTTCCAGTATTTGTTTTTGGCCCCTTGGTTTACAGTCAAAATCAATTGACTGTGTGGATTTATTTCTGAATCTCCTATTCTTTTCCATCGGTGTGTATGTCTGCTTTTGTGCCAATGTCATACCATTTTTATTGCTATGGCTTGGTAGTATATTTTGAAGTCAGGTATTGTGATGCTTCCTGCATGGTTCATATTTCTGAGAACCATTTTGGCAATTCTGATGTTTTTTTTTTTTTGTTAAAAATCAATTTAAGGACTGATTTTTCTATAGCTGAGAAGAATGACCGTGGCATTTTAATGGGGATTCCATTGAATCTATAGATCACTTTCGGAAGGGCAGCTATTTTAATGATATTTATTCTGCGAATCCAAAAGCATGGGAGGGCTTTCCACCTTCTGAGATCTTCTTTGATTTATTTCTTTAATGTTTTATAATTTCATTGTAGGTAGAAGTCTTCTTTATCTTTGATTAGATTTATTCCTAAATATTTTGCTTTTTTATAATTTTAGCTTTTATGTTTCAATCTTTAGCTCATTTTAAGTTTTTATATATTTTATAAAGAGCCTACTTTATTCTTTTGTAAATGGACATCCTATTTCCCAAGATCATTTGTTGAAAAGACTGTGCTCTCCCCATGAATAACCTTGGCTCCCTTGTTAAAATTTACCTGGCTTTATAAGGGTCTATTTTTGAGGTTTCTGTTCTATTCTGTTGAGCAAGATGCTCATCTTAATTTCTATACTATACTGTTTTGATTATTGTATCTTTGAGGTAAGTTTTGAAGTTAGGAGGTATGAGAACTCCAATATTGTTTTTCCTTTTAAGGAGTGTTCTATTTCAAGTCCCTCCACATGCTATAGGTATCTTAAAATGAATTTTTCATTTTTCTGCAGAAAAAAATCTGATCAGTGGGATTTTGATAGGAATTGCATTGAATGTTTAGCTCACTATGGGGAGTGTTTATGTCCTCATAACAAGTCTTCCAATATATTGGTATATCTTCCAGATATTGGTTCACTTATTTGAGTCTATAAATTGTCCCAGTGGTATCTTGTAGTGTTTCAGTGTACACGTCTTTCATTTCCTCAGTTAAGTATATTTCTGGTAGAGCTTTCAGTCTTTTGCCATTGAATTTGATGTTAGGTATGTAATTTTTGTATGCATGGCCCTTATTATGTTGAGATTGGCTCATTCAATTTTTAGTTTTTTTGAGGGTTTTTATTATGAAAGTATATGGGAGTTTTTCAACTACGTTAGTAAATTAAGTGAGATAGTCATATTTTCCTTCCATCCATGGATACATAAATAATAAAATCAGGCCAATTTCATTATTTTTGAAGAATTATTAAAATGACATTTTCTTTAGATTTTAAAAAATATAAAAGCAAGGTAAAATTGCATGTAAATGATTAATATATCGATGTCTAAAGTAAATCTAAAATTCTTATTTGCTTTCCCTTTTTGTTAAGAAAACTTTCTAAAATTATGATTATCCAATTCAAATGGTTTGTCTGATAATTACCAAAAACAATCGACAATTATCTACAGAATAAAGTTAAGCTTTCTTGAATAGCATTCAAATAGCTTATGCAGCCCTTTGCCAATATTAACATCATTCCTTCTGTTTCAAATAAACATTCCAATTAGCCCACTACATGAACCCTTCCAATTCATTCTTCAAAAGAGTGTACAAATCCTACATATTCCAAGTTTCTTGAGCACATTTTACATTACTCTATCTTCATGTACCTTTTCAGTCAAATTGTTTTTAGTGTCAACAACATAATATAATGGGGAATACCAGAAACAGTATATATCTGAAGCCATATATTGAGACTCAGCCAATGGCTACTGAGTTATTATACAGATAGATTATTATAGGAATTTAATATATCCTTAGAATGATAATGAACTTTGAGAGTCAGTTTTATTTTTAGGGTAACTGAAGCCTTTTCAATATGCATTTATACCTAATAATAAATTCTTAATCCCCAAACATTTCTTGCTGTGAGAGGACTTTTTATATATTTAGATTGCAATCTAATCTAACTCAGCAGTTCAAATAAATCAATAATTCATAATGTGCCGTATTAATTTTTATGTTGAGAATGAAATATTTATGCCTTAGTATTTAAATGTGACGTTTTCGCCCCCAATCCCAATTTATTCTGTTTGTATTTTTTAAAGTGTTTCTCCATTAATCTAAATATTATCACTTCAATTTGTGTATCCACTACTATCCAGCTAAAATGATAACAGATACCTGAAAGTAGTTTCTTAAAATGGTTGGTGAAATATGTAGCCTGTGCTAGAATAATTTTAGAAACGCCATGCAAAATATATTTGCATAAGTGTAGGAATGTTTGAATAAATAAATGAATCTGCAATGAAACTGCTATGGTTTGAATGGGTTGCCAGTGTGATGGCATGAAGAGGTATGAGCAGATGTGATTAGCCATGAAGGGCCCCTCTCAGCAATGATGTGAAAGGCATCATGAAAAGAAGATCCACATGGAATTGGGCTTGCTTTCCTTCCTACTTTCTGTCAAGTGAGGACTCAGCAAGAAGATCCTGATAAGCCAGAACCTCGATCGTAGACTTTCCAGCCTCCAGAACTGTAAGAAAAAAAATTGTTATTTATAAATTCATGATATTTATGGTTTATGGTATTCAGTTAAAATAATACAAAAAGAGAATATAACAGAAATCGAATTATTTGGGAAATCAAATCAAATTATTAATTTTGCTTTATAAACAAAAATAATAGAATTTTTATTTATATCTGCGGCATTTGAAATTAACCAAAGCTATTTTCCTGTTTATCCAAATCAAGATTTAGTCTGGAAAGATCAAGGTATGTGTGCTGATCACAGTCAGGTGGAAATTTAAACCGAGTGTATTTCTAAGACTCTTAGAAAAGTATATACATATATACTTTTAATATACATATATACATTTAATTTATTTATATATATATTTATTTATTTATATATATAAATAAATTAAATGCTGTCATCCACCCTACTTACAGTTCCATGTTATGGAAACTTTACTACTGTTCGAGTGCAGATGGTTTTACCCAAGAAAACCAAGGTTCCCTCTCTCTTTCCACTTTTCCAGTCTAGGACTAGAGTTCTTAGCCATCTGTGGCAGACAAGATTTCTCTCCTTTCCCACAATCCCCAAGCTGGAGATGCTCTACTCCAGGCAAGTATAGCTCAAAGACCAGGGCTCCCTTCTCCCACCAAACTCTTAGACTTGAAGCAGAAGTCTAGCCCCAGGTGAAAGAGGATGAGATAGGAGATACTGGCCCAGCCCACTCCTGGAGCAGCGGCCCCACTACCAGAGCTTGCTGGTAGATCCTGAACAGCTCTCTGGGTGGAGCCAACTGCTGCCCTAATGCCAGCTCCTGCGTAGTGGCCCAGAGGTTCCACCCAATTGTAGGCAGATCCCCAGAACAAAGTGCACTCGGCTTTACCTGAGGACGTTTATTTGGTTTACTATATAAAAAATTGCATGTCTGAGAGCAAAATTGGCATAAATGCAACATTGGCAAAGAGTAGTTTAGAGGGTGAAGGCAGCGAGAGGCTACTTATAGCAACACCTTAAAGAGGAGAGAACCTAAACGCTCCCCAGAGAGTACCAGAGGAAGAAGCTACTGTGAAGCCCTCTCCTGAGATGACATTCTCCCTTGGGTGGGCTTGAGAGCTGAGTGTACACTCCAGGCTGCACCTGCTCAGCATCAATTAGAGAAGGATGTGGACAGGGTGCGAAAGCCTTCCCAAGTCTGCCCATGCTGCCATTAACAAAGGCAGGCATTCAGTAGCTCTAGGGGCTTAGGCAAAAACTCTGGCTACATGCTGGCTGCAGAATAAGCCCCAGAAATCCAGAGGCAACTCTTAGGAAGCCAGATTTTAAAAACACAATTATGCTTCACTGCCTTATGTTCCCAGCTGTTGGCATGTCCAAGTTTTTACTTTCTTTCTTGCTTTTTTTTTTTTTTTTTCTCTACCGAGGATTGAACCCACGGGCATTCTACTTCGGAGCTACACTCCTAGGGTCTAACTAAGTTGTGGAGGGTCTCACTAAGTAGCTGAACCTGGCCGAGAACCCAGATCCTCCTGTCTCAGCTTCCCAAGTATTGGGATTATAAGCGTGCACCACCATGCCCCGCCAGGTCTATATTCTCACAGAATCAACAGAGAGGAACTCCAAGATGGAGTGTCTGACCGAATACGGATGAAGTAAGCAAATCAGTAAATAAATCCTTGAAATAATGATAGCGCCTCCAAATCACACAGATATGTCCAAACAAAAAAGGAAGGACACAATGGATGGTGTGAAGTCATTCTACCTTAGGCCCTTCGTCAATAGGGCATTGATTTACATATGCTATTTTAATGTCACATCTTAATTAAAAAAATGCATCGCCACGCTATTTGATGAGTCATTTAGTGTTTTATTTAATGTACTACAAAATGAATTATAATACTTCATGTTATAATACTTCAGGTTATTTCAGTCCTAACCTTAATTCTCTCATCTACTAACAGTGAAAACCATGGCAAGCTATGGAAACTCTTATCAAGCTCTCACCACCAGTAAACCTGAAATTTTCTGCCTTATTTGGCTATTGTATTAAATAGCATAATATACGGAAGACATCTGAAAGACTACTTGACATATACTGAGAATGCAATATTTGTTAGCTTTTGTTAAAAGAAAAAAATGTATTGTTCTTTACTCAGTCAAACGATGACAATGAAATAATAATTATATTACTCTCTATCTAAATTCTGTCAGCTAAATATTGGCCTGAATGTAAGAATAGAAGGCTGACATATTTCTACAAGATTTACTGGTTGCAAAATTTAAATCTGAGGTTTTAATTTATTGTAGTGCTGGAAGTTAGCTAGCTTAAAATTTGAATGGTGCTGACTGAAATGAAAGGAAATGGAGGTTTAATATACAGGTTCTTATTCCATGATTCATAATCACAACCATATACCTTTTTCCCCAACTTCTCTTTAGAACATTTGACTATTTTTATACTTGAATAGTTGAACTTCCTAACAAATGCACGGATCTATATTTAAAAAAATCAACCATCACCCTTTTTGCCAACTAACAACTCAGATTCTTTGGTGTTTTTTTCAAGTATTCATTTCAGCTGTCTTGATACGATTTTACTTTCTTAACAAGAATATCTATATGACTAGAAGCTCATTCTGTAAAATTAACACAGTAAGAATCCCTATCAAGCATATTGAAAATGAAGTATATATTCATTTTAGATCAGTTAATAATGTACATGAAACCAAAAACTTTTAGAATTATCTAAATAAATTCTGAGTCTCTCTAGTCCCTTATTACAAGCCTGCATACAATGGCAATTTCTGCTATTGGGCTATTTCACATGTCAAAGAGGCATTTCCACGGTGAGTTCTTCTCAAGGAAAATATAGTAACATCATACTCTCAACCGTTTTATCCTATTGCTTCCTAACTACTATTTTTTTAAGGACATAAATATGCAGTGATGTGGTGGGAAATGTTAACAGAAAAACAACATTGTTTTGCATAACTTGTCATTTTTATCATGTGATTTCTCCCATGATAGCTTATTTCTCTCTACCAATAAGATGCACAGAGTAGAGACTACCACACAGAAGGGATGACCGTGATACCGCTCATAAACAGTGGAGAGAAGCCAGCTCAAGAGTACCCCTGCTGGGGAATACTATGTCGTCACATTCTTTGCAGTGACTTTCAGAGAATTCCTTTTTTCTAGGGCAGCAAAATGGAGAGGTGGGACTAGAGAAGCCATGGTTTAACCGACTGTCTATTCTTTATGCAAAACATATTTCATTTATTTTATATCAAGACTGTAACATCGCATGTTCTCTGCTTGTATAGTGACCAGAGCATTACAATAGACATTCAAATGACTCTTTTAGTGAGATGGCCCATCCAAAGAAAGATTAATATAGTCATTGTAAAGACAGACTCCAGGGAACATAGGGGTCTATATTGAAGTATTCCAAAATAGTAAAGGAGTTCTTCTCTTTCTAACATAATGACTTCCTTTTGAAGTATTCTTCAGACAAAAAAGATAAATAAGCAATCTGTTTATATATATATATTTATATATATATATATATATATATATATATATATATATAGTGTGTGTGTGTGTGTGTGTATGTGTGTGTGTGAGAGAGAGAAAGAGAGAGAGAGAGAGAGAGAGAGAGAGAGAGAGAGAGAGAGAGAGAAGCACAGTCAATGGAACACAGAATTTGAAATCAGATGTATGTCAGTTCCCAGATGTGAAAACATTTGACCTCAGCCCACAGGTCTGACCCTTCTAGAAGTCACTCGGGAGATTATAGAATTGGACTGCAAAGTATTTACAGCAAAGCAACAGATTCTAGTCACATATTTTTAGAAGGGGCTATCACTTTCTAGTGATTACTAGACTATTGGGAGTTTCTCATGTTAATTCAAAAGAGTTTCTAAACAGCTCAAGTTTGATTTTTTTCTAACTCTAGAGCCAAGTTAAGGGTCTCTATATGCGCATTTAATTATCTTGAACCATTATAATGTGACTGAATTTCTGCTAGTTTTTCTCCAGGGGAAAGTTCTTTTTCATTAGTCAATTCCATATTCCCACAAAAGCCAAAAAAATAAAAAATAAAAAATCTTATCCTGTTCCTGTTGTCCTACTTTTCTTTAAATTACATTTCCTACTTTAACAGTAAATCTCAAGGTCTTTATTGCATTCTGATTTACTCTGTTCACCTCCTTCACCCTCAAAGTTTCTGTTTTATTTTACCAAATACTTTTGTTCTCAAGCTATTTCATAAAAGGAAAATTAGTTTGCCAAGCCCTGTGTCAATCTTTTTTTTTATTTCATTAATTCAACAACAAACGTGTAGGGTTTTATGAATGAGTTCATGCATGTGAAACAGAACAGCGCTTGCTATAGAGAAAAGACAATGCATATTAGTTATTACTAGTGTATAATTGTTAACTTTCTATGATGTTCTGTTCTGTATTGAAGGTGACAGTGTGATGACACTTAATGAAATAGATGCGGATTGCTCTTAAAAATACTGACATTGTAAAATGAGATGAACTGAATAGAAAATTGCTTATGGGACCCATGATGCTGTCATAGAAAACGGAGCTTTAACAATTAAAGAAATATTTCTTGAGAGAAGGAGAATCTAACTGGTATTCTTAGTGAATACTGAGAATCTGTCAATTCATATTATTCTAGAGAGATGTTCTGTGAAGAAATTCACCAGATATTAGATATGTACCATTAATTAGTGTTGTTTATAATGGGTGTAAATTAAAAGAATGTCAGATAATTCAATACTTTGTTGTACTAAAAGAACTAGACTCATAGTGTCCAAACAATATGTCTGGATTTTCTGTTGAGATTTCAAATAACATATCAAAAGACAAGCATACTTCACTCATTGATAAAAGAGAAGTCAATATTAGAACTTTTTGGCAAAAAAATTAATTGTCAGAATTCTTGCAGTATTACTATTATATGAAGGAAAAAAGCCAACACATGAAATAGAATAGAATATTTCTTCATTCAAAAATATTTTCAGAGCACAAATATAGGTGTTGTAATTCATGTAGTAAAAAAGAAAATACAAGACTTTGTTCTGACTACTTACATTCACATAGAAGAGGCCAAACAATAAAACTATGACACTGAGAATAAATAGTAATAAATAGTAAGCCAGATGATGGTAAGTGCTCTGGTGGAAAATAAGTTAAATAGGATGTATAAAGAATGTTTCAGTGTTTTTGTTTTTTGTTGTGGTTGAATTTTTGTTACTGTTTTAAATAATTTTTTGGTACTGGGAATAAAAACCAGGGTAATTCTACCTCTAAGCCCATCCCCCTAGCCCTTTTAATTTTGAAACAGGGTCTCACTAAGTTGAGGGTCTTGCTGAGATTGACCTTGACCTGCAATCCTCCCATCTCAGTCTCCCAAGAACAGGGATTTCAGGCTTGCACCACCAGATTCGGCTTGCTTTGTTTTTAAACAAAACACTTTTTCTGATCACTTTTAGGTTGATCAGAGATCTCAAAGACACAGATGAATCAATCACTCCCATGTGTGGAGTTTCAAGTTAGAAGCAAGATCAAGGCAAATGTAATGTTTGTAATAATCCTTGACTTATTTGAGTAACAGGAATGAATTGATTATTGAAGTCATGAAGCAATAAAAATGGAGAATAGGGGAGATGAAGGTACTTGGTACAGAATCTGGTAGGTTGGTTGGTAAACATGTAGGTGTGAACTTTCAATAAAATGAGAAGCCCTTCGAAGGTTTGACTAGGCGTGTGATGCTATCTCATTTGCCTTGCCAAAGTATTATTCTGGCCTTTGGGTAGTGAATAGTCTATGGGAATAAAAGAGAAGACAAAGAAGAGGAAGAGAAGTAAGAGGAGGAGGAGGGGAAGGAAAAGGAGGATGAAATAAGAAAGAAGAAAAAGAAGCAGAGGAGAATTCATGAGATTAGACCAATAATCCAAGTGAAAATGGGAAGTTGCAGGAATGGAGGTGATATGGAGCGAACAAGATACGGATATAATTTGATTCTAAATTATATAAAAAACAATGTAATCAAATATGACCAAAGGGTGTATATTTTGAAGAAATAAATACTGGGGTTTTCTTTCATTGAGATTATTGTTACTGATAGTGATGGGAATTTTGGAAAGATGATTAAGAATTTCATTTTGAATATACTGAGATTGAGACAGATCTTATATAGTAAAGGAAAATAAACATAGAATTTAGGAATAGTTTCAAGAATGGAGATATATTTTAGTGTTTTTAGCAAATTGAAATATTTTAAAGCTGTAAGACTGGATAAAATGATATAAGAAGAAAGGAAGATATAAAATAAAAAGGATCTGAATATGGACCCTTTGGAGTTCTTGTGATGGCTAATTGTATGTGTCAACTTGATTGGCTTAAGGAATGACTAGATAGCTGTTCTCAAACCTCCAATCTTAGCCAGGCGTGGTGGCGCATGCTTATAATCCCGGCATTTGGGAGGCTGAGACCGGAGGATCCTGGTTCTTGGCCAACCTCAGCTACCTAGAGAGACATTCCGCAACTTAGTGAAACCCTGTTTCAAAATAAAGAATAAAAATATGGCTGGGGGTGTACTTGGGAGGTAGAATGGCCGTGAGTTCAATCCCCAGTACCACATACCAAAAAAAAAAAAAAAAAAAAAAAAAAAAAAAAAAAACAAAAACCCTCCAATTCTCCTGTCTCAGCTTCCCAAGTACTGGAATTACAGATATGTGCCACCATGCTTGGCCTGATTTTTAAATAGTTAAAGAAACACTTGAGTGATTGAAAATCTGAGATTAAAGACTTCAATTATTATTTGGACAAACAAATAGAAAACCATTACCAAGGGAACAATGTAAATAAAATGGAAATTACATTGTATCAATATATTGAATTAATCACAATAAAAATATTTTCTCTTCTAGAAGATTGATTTTCATACAAAATCTAAGAATGGGTAGCATTGATATTGAATGTTGTCATTTTTTAATTTCAAATTATTTTTGGCTTCAGTGTTGAGGAATAAAAAGACAACAGTTCAGGAACTTTAAAATGTTTTAGATTAACTCTAATATATGAGTGTTTGATGCTTAGTTTATGATACTGGATGCATGGAAGGAAGTTAAAACAGATTATTTCTACTTCCCTTGGTATATCGTATTTAAAAATAAACATTTAGTTTTTAAAAGTATATGAGAATTTTACTTTTTCTATATGTAGTAGGATTTTAAGCTAATAAAGGAAACTGTCATTGATTAACATTTTAATCACTGTAGGTATTTCTGGTAATTGCATGTTTTCAACGCTGTCACATATTCTTCCTAAAAGATTCTGAGTCATAAATATTCAATCACTTGTATTCATTTTTATCATAAAAGCATCAATGCCTATGTTATTTATAGGAAAAGTAATATAATTACAACTACAGCTTCAAAACTTAAATTCCTTCAATTACTATTATTGGCACGTGACAGTATGACTAGATAGTTCTAGAAAAATAGCATATAAAAAGAGAAAGTAAATTCAAAGTGTAGGATAGAGCATTCCATTAGGCTCACAGAAAACTTTCACCTTTTTATTTATTCAGAAAATTTGAAATGAAATAGTAAACCACTTATATATGAATTTAATTAGGATGGTCTGAAAAACATGCAATTCTTTAAAAAAAAATCTTTATCTTAAGGCTGCTTCTCTGTTATAATAGTAGTTGCAGAATTAATGGAATAGTTGGATAGAAATTTGGTGACCCCAGAAAAGTGTTTTCATCACAGATACAAAAGAAATGCCCTCAGCTATTCTGGATCAGTTGGCTAGTGTGCGGTTCAGAAATTCTTCTTTTAAATGACTATCCTGAGTGAATTTGATTCAGACATCTATGATCATTTTTTGGGAAGCACTGTTCTACAAGAATTACTTGCTTTATTTTATTTTGCTTTGTTTGTTTATTTATTTTTTTCATTTCAATGACTTCTTAGGAGATATGCCTTCAAGTTTGGTGTAAAATTGTTTTCAACGCCAAGATTTTGCTTTTGCTTTCAAGATTGTCTCATATTTTGCTCCAGTGAAGCAAGTTCTTCAGTGAGTGAGTGAGTGTGTGTGTATGTGCGTGCCCATGAGTGTGTGTAACCAAAAGAAAAACAAGAAAAAGACAAGCCATGGAGTAATTTAACTTTCTCAGATTGTCTGTAGCTTTGGATTCTCTCTCTCAGGTGTAATTAGAGCTTTTAAGGCAGGCAGAAGACCGGGGGACAGAAAAGGTTTAAAAAGACCATCTTTATAAAGAATAAAAATAGGCAAGGTTAGTACATACATTGATAACAGTGCAAGCTAATACAAAACTCGAACCTGAAGATTATTCCAAGGAGAAAGAGTGAGGGAGCCCACAGTGGCAACAAATTAGAAGGTCCCATTGGCATTTGGAATAGAGATTCAAATTAAGCATTAAAACTGAGCAAAAGATATTGGGTCCACAAGATCCAATTCTGACCAATCACAAAAGAGCAGAAGTGGAACCACAAGAACATCAGTGGTCACTCTCTTTCAGGGACCCCTGTGTGTGCCTGGGGTGTGGGGGGACTGTTTTTGTCTTCTATCTTCCTTTAATTTACAATAAATCCTTATATCCTAGACACACCTTTTATAGTCTGACAAATAATTCTTTAATATTTTTGCACAAAAACCCCATATGAGGAGCAACATTGTATCATTTTGACAACCCAGATAAGATAAGGAGGTAAGGGATCCAATGGAGAAAGAATTTGGTTACAGTTTTACTTTCTTTTTAAACAAGAACACAGTTTTCTTGAGAATAGCAGTTTTTTTTTTTTTTTTTTTTTTTTTTGCCAATAGTATCTCATAGTTTCTGATCAGAATTTTGATTAAGACTTTGAAGTTTTATTTAACATGCAAAAATATCTATTATTGAAGATATATATATATAATTTCTTAATTCATTTTTTAAGTCATCAGCTCCTTTTTAATGATGGTAGAAATGTTTTATAAATTTCTAATTATTTTAGCTATTTTTCAGATTCCAAGTCCAAGATGTGAGTTTTGGGGTTTACTTCAAACAATTATCATTTAATTACTAAATCCAAACTAATCAAAGTCAACTAAACAAATAGCACTACCAGAGAAGGGGATATTGAGGTTGGATGCCGAAGGAAATACAGTGAGGGATGTGGGATGTATGAATGGATCTTCTTGAATCTCACTATGATGTATAATTACAATGCATCAATAAAATATTAAATTAAAAATAGCATTCCAATAACTGCGCTACTGTCTGCATGTCTATTCCTTCCAAAATTTATATAAAACTTAGTTGCCACTGTAACAATATTAAGAGATGACACAATTCGGAGGTAATAAAGCTCTGAAATGGGATTAGTACCATAATAAATGAGTGGATTTAGGGCCCTTTTTCTCTTTTTTTTTTTTTTCTTTCTGCCTTTTACCATATGAGGACATGCCTTTCCTATGCTCCAGAGGACAACAAGATTCAAAGAGTCATCTTGGAATCTGAATGGCCAAATCTGAAGATACTGTGATATTTGTTTTCCCTGCCTTCAAACTGTGAGTCAATAAATTTCTGGTGTGTGTGTGTGTGTGTGTGTGTGTGTGTGTGTGTGTGTGTGTGTGTTATGTGTATGTTGCTGGGATTGAACACTGAACCCAAGGACATTCTGTCTCTGATCTATACCCTCAGTCATATTTTATTTTATTTTTTTTTTTATTTTGAAAGAGTTTAAGTTGTGGAGGGCCTCCCTAAGTTTTTGAGGCTGGCCTTGAACCTGCGACCCTCCCGTCTCAGTCACTTGTATTTTCAAACCGTGCTTGCACATTTACCCTTGATCATAATGGGGGCCCACTTTGGAGCTTCTGATCCTTAAAGTGAACAGATGGCCTCTTTCAAAGCTGACATTTTTTTTTCTCCTCTTCCCTTTTTGTCTTGCTCTTTTCCTTCTACCCCTCTTAAGGAGTACTACTCTTACTAGTTTATTGACTGAAGAGGTGAAGGGCTGGTGCACGTGAGTCTGAAGAGCAATCAGCTCAGGGACAACACAGACAGGAACTGTCTTTCTGACAAGTATGCTGGTGTGACCCTGAAGAGCTAGCTCTTACAAGGGACATGTTTCTTTTATTCCAGGACAATCTGATTTTTGTTTTCTATTTCTGGTCCTGAATTTTTAAGTTCACTGGTTTCTCTGATTTGCTAGCAATTCTTCCCAAAGGCTTGTCCCAATTATTTTATTTGTCAAATTGGGACAAGTACCAAGATTCAGTTTCATTATTCCAAGTAAAATAGTATATTTCTTGTCATATGCTCCATTCATCTGATAAATACAAGCAGAAAAACACTGGCTCCCTTGATTAGTATATTTTCCTTCTTTGTATGCCCTAAGGAAAGAAATCTCTATATGCAGGACTCACGATCATTTATGGTGGGTCTCTAAACAATATGAAATTCTTCTGCACACGCAGCTTGTCACTTCTCTCTCAATTACTGTTTTATTCAATTCTTTATTTAAGCAAGCTTTAAACAATATTTACTTTATATTTTGAGTTATAATTCAACACTTCCCTATTTTATTTTTGTCTAAATTGTTCCATCTTGGGTCACTAGAAGCTCTTAGTTGGTCCTACAACCACTTTGACATATCTCCATGTAGGTGTTTACTGATTGGTTGGTGTTTCATACTTGCTTTCTTTCAGGATTTGCAAGAGTCCAGCTTCTTCCTTTCCATTTCTTGCTCCAGTCCTAGAGTCAACCATTTCTCCAAGGAATTCTGGTTTATTTTATTGGAAAACAGTATTAGATAACAAGGTCTGAGCACTAGATATACTTATTGGTACTGGAATGCGTGAATATATATCACCCTTCTATATACGTGTAGATATAAATATTTTTTGTAGGGCATGATGGTGCACTTCTGTAATTCTAGTACTTGGAAGGCTGAGACAAGAGGATCAGAAGTTCAAAGCTAGCCTCAGCAAATTAGTGAGGCTCTCAGCAACTTTGTGAGACTCTGTTTCCAAATAAAAAATTAAAAAAATAGGGCTAATGGTGTAGCTCAAAAGAGGAATGCCCCTGGATTCCATCGCCAGCACTAAATAAATAAATAAATACATAAATAAATAAATAAATAAATAAATAAATAATAAATAAGTAAATAAATATTTTTGTATATAACCTTTCAAATTCATATATACTAAACATGAATAGGTACTAATGTCTGACTCTAACCAATTAATAAAGGAACCATTCTAGCCATTGCCCCTTGATTATCTTTAAATCTTTCTAAGAGTAAGAAACCCAAATTTTACCATTTGTCATCATTAACATAAATACTAAGTTAAAAATAGTTGTATAATCATAAACAAGTATGCTACTCTGGGATTTAAGGAAAGGGACATACTTAATGTATCATCTACAAGACCTCCACCTAGTTACATTATAATTTAAAAGCTTCTGTTTTTAGATCCACAGAAGAGATATGTCACTAATGCCCCAAATTTCTCTCCAATGGAGTCCTTATAAAATGCTTTGAAACTGAAACTGCCCCTCTTGAGATTTTGCAGGTCTAGGACATAGGACAACTAAAGGAAAAATAAGATGCTTGATTCACAAATAGCTCTGCCAAATATGTGAAAACAAGAGGCAGATAGTTGTGAATAACCCTTATAATAATGGACAGGGTGATAGTAGTTGATATGTTAAATTGTATGCTGTGCTTATTTTTGTTTTTTTTTTATGTAGAGTGAATTAATTATTTATACTACAATCATTAGATATTTGCCAACTATACCCAATGTATCACCATGAGAATAACTAAACAATGAGATGCTCCCAGTAGGGTGATCTAGGAAAATCACTTATCTCTGGATATGCCTTAGCTGAGGATGCTGGAGTTGATGAAACCTTTGAGAGTAAAAGTTACCATATGCTAACAGAATTTGAAGAAAAGAGTAGTAGTGTTTTCAAAAGGGGGGGGGAATTGTGAGAATATAATTAAATATTTTGTATCAAAGAAATAGCTTGACTTAAGCTCCATTTTGTAAAATTGCCATTGTGTAACCTTGTAAAGATAGAATTTTCTGGAAAAGAGTAAGTGCCAACCCTTTTAGCCAAAGGCTTAAAGATTATGCATCAAAGTTTCCCACCGAAAGGAGTACAGCACAGGATCCTCACTTTGGAAAAAAGGACCTAGAAATTTTCTGCCATGTTTTTCCTGAACACCTGACTTTACTTGTGGCAGGATCTCCTTTTGCAAAAAAATAAACTCTCCTTGTTGAGACAAAAAAAAAGTTGTAATCATTTCATAATTATTAACCTATCCTGCATGGGAAACACACCTGCCAATGAGAACATAATGTATTTGTGCAGATCTTTTAACTTAATACTTATAGGCTCCACCTATTTTCCAAGTTATTTAAATAATCACCATTGTATCCACCAACTTCATTCAAGTTGTTTCAAATATTTGCATCAAAATTCAATTTTTCATCAAAATATGTATTCCATCTAGAATAATCTAATCTCCTAAACTTTTTTCTTAGCTTGCATAAAGTTTACTTCTTGTTATGAAATATCATGGATATTCAGAAATGAATAACATAATTTATCCAACATTTTCATATCAGTCAGAATAATCTCAATATCCTACAAAAACTCTGTGTGTAACTTATTCATGCAGTTCCTCCTGAGTCATATGTATATAAGGCAACCCACAACTTTTTGTTACTTGATAGCATTTTCAATTACTGAATAACATTCCACCGTATGAATATATCATAATTTTTTATCCATCCACCAATAAAAGGACTTTCTAGTTGCTTACATTATTAACCTTCATAAATACAGATTCCAAAAATGTCCATGTGCCAATTTTTTATGAACATAGTTTTAAATCACTGACGGAAATCCCTATGATAACCTCATAAAAAGAGTTAGAAAACCTATTTTCTCAGCTTTTATTTTCTGAAAGAAATTGTAGAGGATTGGTGACATTTCTTCTTTCAGTTTTTGGTACAGTTCAGTAAAAACATTAGTGTTTTATTTTTAGGGATGTTATAAATTCATGATTCATTTTATGAAACATGGAGTTATTGAAATTCTCCTTCTTTCTTTCTTTTTTCTTTCTTCTTTCTTTTGTGGTGCAGGAGGTGGAACCTGGAGGCATTCTACCTCCAAGCTACACCCTCAGCCCTATTTTTTATTTTTTATTTTGAAACAGGATCTAACTAAGTTGTGGAGGGCCTCACTAAGTAGCTGAAACCCTGATCCTATGGTCTCAGCCTCCCAAGTACTGTGATTACAAATTTCTTGTTGCATAAGTTTTGGTATATATCTTTCAAGAAACTGATGCATTCCGTCTAAGTTATCAAGTCTGTTTGCATAGTGTTGTTTTCACTATCCTTTTTTTATTCCTCCTTTGTCCAGAGGATCAGTAATCAGGACCCATCTTTCATTTTCAATATTGGTAAATTTTGTATCACTTTTCTTCATTAGTATAGGAACACACTTTATTAATTTTATTGACCTTTTTGAAACTCCAGTCTTTCATTTCATGGATTTTAACAATCTCATTCGTGTTCTCAATTACCAATTTTTACTCTCACTACATATTTTAAAATTATTTATACTCTTCTTATGTTATGCATATGTTGATCTTCTATATCTAGTTTTCTAAGGTGTATATATAGTTTTATGTTGTAGTGAGCACCTATTTTTTAAATTTATTTTGTAAATTTATTTGACACTGGTTTACAGAAACTTATACCAGTTTCCTTACTCTGAAATTAAGTCAAATCTGAATGGATCTATCTATGTTTTTATCTATCTGACATGTGTGATCAGGATTTAGCTAAATTCAATTGATGGTTAAATGTATTTTCTGAAAATACAACATAGCAAGATTTAGTACTCTCGGATATAATTGATGCTGCTGCAATGTCTGTATATCTTAATCGAGTGTTTACCAGGAATAAAGGGAACATTTTTGACAGATTTCAAAAATTCAGGTTTCAGAATTTGAAGCAATTATTAGTTAAGGAAGAATAAAACCTTAAAATATAGATTCTGAAAATTTTAGACATATGATTTGTTCTTATATTTCTAAAGGAATGGTTTATTCCTATACTTACAAATTTAAAGAAATGATCTTTAAAATTTCAGATCTCTTTAACATCATGTAGCTTTAAAAAGTTATTTTCTCTCTTGGAGTAAGTGTGAATTTTAAAATTGGAGTGGAAGAGGAAGGCCTAGACAGGGTAACAAGTTCATTTCCCTATTATGATTTTTAATTTTCTGATGTCATCAGCAACTAGATATTCAGGC
The DNA here is from genome assembly GCA_004027655.1 of Graphiurus murinus. Lineage (NCBI taxonomy): Eukaryota > Metazoa > Chordata > Mammalia > Rodentia > Gliridae > Graphiurus > Graphiurus murinus. The sequence continues at coordinate 85,441 of PVLC010002025.1, forward strand.
ACATACTTAATCCCTTTCGAACTTTTGCTCTGATTATCTGAGTGCCCAAAAACTTAGCCTGGAAATGTTAGTTTGAATCATTATTTAAATTGCTTTTTTAGAGATTATAACCTTATATACTCCTATGGAAACAGAAATTGAAAGCAGCAATCCTGAGTTAATGATACCTTCCCTGAAGACTATCAGGTATGAAAAAGCTCAGGAGGGAAGTTTAATGGACTTTATTCTTTTCATGTATACTTTGATTCTTGATAGTGCAGAATAAGGGTTATATAAGTGATTTTTATCTCTTTCACTGCCAATGCAGAAATATTATAAAATTTTATCTGTTAATTAGAATTATTAATGACAAGAAAAAAAATTATGAACTTTGTAAGATCATATATTTTCATCAAAATTGTACATTTTTGCCATGTTAAATAAACGAGTAAACATATAATTTCTGATAGAGAAGTCTGCAACCTTCAATGCACCGCTGTGTGGTAAGAACATCTGCTAAGGCTCATAAGCTTTCAGAGAAACCAGGAAAATGTTTGAAGACTATATTTAGAGGAGATGGAAATGACTATCAAATCATAATCCTGAATCTTCTATGTGCCTAATAAGATTACACTTATTAGATAAAAAAGTAGTTCACAACTTTTTGTTTTTATTTTTTTTGCTGTATTAAGGATGGAACTCAAGGGCATTCTACCTCCGAGCTACCCCTAGCCCTATTTTTATTCATTTTTTGAAACAGGGTCTCACAAAGTTGCAGAGGGCCTCACCAAGTAGTTGAGGCTGGCTGTAAACCCCAATTCTCCAGTCTCAGCCTCCCACGTACTGGGATTACAAGCCTGCGCCACCACATTGGGCTTAGTTCACAACTTTAGATTTGATGATTTGTTTTTTTTTGTTTTTTTTTTTTTTTGTTTTTTTTCCCTTTGACTGTCTTCCTTACCATAGGGGCATTTCCATTAGGGCCCAGTTAAGTTGCTCAGTCCAGGCCATGATCACAAAAATACCAATGACATTTATGGAAATGATTAACTAAGTCAGTCATCATTCCATTTTTTGCCTCCATTTTCCCCCAGATCTTGTAAAAGGGATCTCTGAGATACAGAAAAAAAAATGTCTCTGGAAACATAGGATTAAACAAAAGGAGGGATATTACCTAGGGTTCTGTTTGTAGATGGGTTTGTTATATTTTTCAATTCAGAGTAAAAAGCATTGCAGTGGATATTTAATTCTGCAAAGGATTCACTGTCTGAACATGTAAGTCCTTACTGAGGGAAGCCTCTTGGGTTGGTAAAAAATGATTCAGTAGAATCTTGTCATTGTTTTGGCTTTGTTGGCAAGATCAGTGATCCAAATGATTTCTGAATTCTTTTGCTCCTTAGCCAATAATTTGTGTAGCAATATCACCCTACCACCTTGCAGAAACAATTGTGCTCAAACTGTTTGTTTTTCCGTCATTCTTGATGAAGTCCAATGAAGCAACTCTTGAAAACTCCTAACGCTTTCTCAATCCCTCATGTGTTAAATAAACTTTTATTCACCAAGGAGAAGAGTCTCTGTTTTATTTCTCATTAAATTTATTCAATTTGAACTCAAGATAAAAGAGAAACCCAAATGGTTCTAATTTGGGACTACAGTACTGCAAAACTATAGAATCAAGTTCTGTTGATTTTAGTTACTAAATTTGTCTTAATCTGTCACAACAGCTATTGGAAACTAATGCACTTTTCCATTCACTTTCATTTCTTTCTCCTGATTGCTCAAAGATTGCACAATGCTTCTCTGACTGCTGGGGTTCAGAGTTATTCATATGATATGAACTTTAACCTAATGAAATCTTTTGTGGTATTGTCAAGTATTTTAATTATGTAAATTGTAATTAATATCTTAGATACTTAGAGGCTCACAGGATATTTGTATATTAATTTATATTGGCTTCATATTTATTTAGCTTTCTTTCATTCTTCATCTCTACGTGAATTACCATGATTTTGTTTGCATGTAGCTTTCCTTTGGATTTTACTTTGTCATAGGACTTTGGTGGATGAATTCTTTTAATTATTGTTTGCCATGAAATACTTTAATTTATATTTAACTCTTGAGAAATGTTGTAACTAGGCTTCCGAATCTAATTCATGTGATAATTTATTTGGGTATTTTGAAGACATTCTCTTTGCTTCTTAGTCTCCACTATTTTCGTTAAGAAGTCATCTGTACCCACCCTCCTCCACCTTTGAAGGATATTTCTTCTCTGGATACTTTAAGGATTTTCTACTTGTACTTAGCGTACTGTGTTTTCACTAAGGCACTTTTATGTTTGATTGCAATGTCACATTCACAGTGCTTCTTGATGTTGTACACTGATGTCACTTACCAACTTTGAAAAACTCCCATACATTAACATTATTTACATTAATTACTTTTCTTCCCATTTATTATCTCTCAGATTTTCTTATAGCACCCTGATTATATGGTAAAACTTTGCTCATATTCCATATATGTATATATCTTAGCTAGATAGTATCTCTTTTAATCTGCTTATATGTAAATATTTTCATGTCACTCTTCTCTCATGTTGATTTATTACTAAATTAATATTTTGAGTTCATAATTTCAGGTACTATACTTATCAAATATGGAAAATTTGATCCTTCAAGTATTTTTTAGTTATCTCTTGAAAATCTCAATGTATCACTTCATTTCAATATCCTACTGATTACAAATTTTTTAATATGCTTTTATCGATGCTTTGTAATCATACATCATAATTAAGTTCAGGGTAATAGGGACACACATGTATATACCACTTGGCGAACTTGATTTTAGTTACTAAATTTGTGTTAATCTGTCACAACAGCTATTGGAAATTAACGCACTTTTCCATTCCCTTTCACTTCTCTCTCCTGATTGCTCAAAGATTGCACAATTATTCTCTGACTTCTGGGGTTCAGAATTATTCATATGATATGAACTTTAACCTAATGAAATCTTTTGTGGTATTGTCAAGTATCTTAATTATGTAAATATGTAATTAATATCTTAGATACTTAGAGGCTCACAGGATATTTATGTATTAATTATATTTGCTTCATATTTAGCTTTCTTTCATTCTTCATCTCTATGTGAATTACTCTCTGGGTAATTCCCTCGTGGTCCCACCACACTCCCTCCCTTTCCCTATTTTAAAATCTCTATTCTGAAAACCAATATTTTTGTCTATCCTATTTTATCTTCATATATTTATATCACCTATTACTTTTCTTATTGGTCATGTCTGCTCATCTGTTGATATATCTGTTTTTTTTAATTTAACTTTAAAATAAAATATAAGCTAATGTATGTCAACATGACTTACATTATGATGTGAAATGATAATGCATTAATAACAGCACATTAAAAAGTCATAGAAAAAAATGAATACAATAGGGAAAATTTAAAGTTATGAATAAAGTTATTTTTTTTAAATCAGGTAAGTTTTGAGTATGCTTCTGACAATAGTTAGAGGAAGAACTCACATTAGAGAATTAGTATAATTAGTTCCAGGATCTTTTTTTTTTTACTGATGCTCATATTTTTCTGGTTCATTCTTGTTTCCAGAGCAGAGACTTTTCTAGTGTTCCAGAAGGAGGTGTAGTGTGTTATCAGCGTCCCCACTCCGTGACGAATTGCAAAATCCAATATGTGCCTAAGATACTGATACAAATTCTGCTCAGATCCTTAGTCCCTCAGTCAGAAGCAGTTTCTATTCAGGTTGGCAGCTTCCCAGATTTATTTTTATTTTTATTTTAATTAAATATTTATTTTTTATAAGCACCAATTTAAACAGAAAAATGGTATTGAATATCAGAGTTACTCTACTGCCTTCCCTTCCTTTTGGGATTTTGTTTGCTCACAATATTAATACCTTCTCTTCAATTTCATCAAGCAAGTTTCCTGACATCAATATCAGCACAGAAGGAGTGAAAGCAAAACACTAACTTTCAATTTTTTTTTTTCTGTACAGATTAGTTAGCAATAGAATAGCCTTCTATCACTGGAAAAGGAAACACAAGTATATTCTTCTAAACATATAAGTTTCAGTTCTGGAATTGTAAATAATATAAAAGTTAAGCTTTCCAGCATCAATGTTATAAATTATGAAGCATCTCTATATTGTCGTACTCCCTTTCCTCTGTAAATATTGTCTTATTGAAGAAATAGACCTTTGAGAAGCAAGGTCTTCTAAATCCTGAATTTATATGGTAAATAATTACTGGGCAATCAGAATGGGTTAACCTTTGTGCAGTGTTCCCAAACCCTGTACTCACTTAGCAACCTATTTTGAATGCTGTTAGAATAGGGGTGGGCAGATTACATCCCTAGACTATATTTAACCTGAAACCTATTTAGTATTGCATCAGAGCTAAAAATTGATTTAACATTTCATCGTTTGAAAACAAATCAGAAGAATCAATTTGGTATGTAAAAGTTATATGGTATTCAAATTTTAATACCCATAAAGTTTAATCAGATGGCAGTCATATTCATTCATGGACACATTTTTCTGTGGCTCTCTTTATACTGTAGTGCCAGAGTTTAGTATTTGTGACAGAAACCATACAACCTTGAAAGCCTACAATATTTACACTCTGGCTCCTTACAGAAAATGTGTTCTGACCCTTTACTAAACTATTGATTTTGGGGGTTTGCCCAAACCAACAGTGATTGCATTATGAAACTTCATTTTTTTTGTTTAGCCCACAAAAATAAAAGCTAATACATGCAATCCTTGTTGGGGAAAGGTTCTTTATTTTGACTTTCCCTGCTAGCAAAAGTGAATGCATGTTTTCATTTAGATTTTCTTGGGCTATACATCAGCAATGGGGGCTTTCCATATCCCATTGCTCCATATACCTGAGGATTACTTTTCAAAAATCTAGGCTTTCTAATTTATAGGAAAACTTATTTCCAGTAACTGTCAACATGCCAGCTCCTGTTCATTGATTCCGTTAGATTCCTGGCATTTCTTTATCACATTTTACAAGGCTGTAGAGCAAATCTTCCTAAATACTTCAGACATTATTTGTATTCCCTTTCAATATTAAGTGTCACATCTATTGAAAGTATACACTTGCTTTTCAAATATTTAAGCATGATTTATTTTTTAAAATTTCTAAACACTAATCCATATATGGTAAAATACCTTAATAGAAACTTCTGTAAATAACTACATATATGTACAGGTAATTTCAGTTTGGCTAGTGGAGAATCAGAGAGAAAGCTCTTTTTTATTTCTTATAGCTTATTTGTCTACAAAAAAGTTTTAGAAAATACACTTTCTCTAGCGTAACATTATGTTTAAAAAATAAATTTACTGGGCAACTTAGATATGTTCAAACAAATGATTTGTGAATCAGGTCCAAGTGTTAATCCAACCTTTAATATTTCTAATTAATTAACCTTGGCTACAGCAGCTATAAGCTGCAAAGGAAGGGATTACTGGGTGACTTATCTGAGAATAAAACAAATCCATTATTTGAGTAAAATATCTTTAAAATGGTTGCCTGAAACCTACAAAAGCTTTCAAGCATGTTGATATAAAAATCACTCTCAAAAGTCATTTAATTCCCTTAAGATACTAAAACCCACTCAGCTTAAAAAAAAAAAAAAAAACTCAAACTTTAAATACTTGGAGATTAATTCCGTTGTCTTAAACATAAATTCATCCATTCTCGTGTTTGAACAGCAACTGAAATAGAATACTTATGCAAACTAGAGGAGAAATTACTTTTTTCTAGAAGAAAAACATGTTGATTGGGTTGAGACATTTCTATTTTTTAGTTACTGTTTTAGAAAATCTTGAATTAAGGAAAGAATAACTTTATGTTCAAATAAGGAAGAAACTAATGGAAAATTCACAGAAGTTTGTCTGAATGAAACTATGTGTGTGGGTAAACTCATTAATCTTGCAATTTTATATTGACTTAAAATATAATTTTATATATTGACTTTACATAGAGTAATGACAGTTAAAATTTGAAATAAGCATGTATAAAATCAATTCGGTTTTCATTATATATGTATACAAATTATATATGTATACAAATATGTATACAAATTATATATGAGTATTTTAATAAAAATGAAACTCAATTCTCATTCTGTTATAGTGTCACTTTAATGTAACTGCTATTAATGCTAATGTATTCATGGTATTATATCCTTATTATAATCATGAATTCACAAAAATAGTGTTGGAAAGAACCTCATTCACCTTGTAAATTAATCATAGGCAATAGCCAACTCTATAATAAATGCATCCCAAACTAGTCTAATAAGATGTTTTTAGATTAAAGAATATCAAATATAAATAGGAAAACATTGGTAAAATTGTCATATTGAACACATCTATTGTTGCTTATTTTTGAAGCACCCACTGAAGTATATTCAGTACTTTTAAATAAACAAACCTATAAAGATGAATCAAATGAATTAAAGTCAACATAGTGATATATGCATATGTGTGTTTATAGCAGCATAATTCACAATAGCCAAATTATGGAACCAAACTAGGTGTCCAGCAGCAGATGACTAGATGATGAAAATGTAGTGTATATACAGAATGGAATTTTATTCAGCCATAAAGAACAACAAAATTATGTCATTTTTAGGAAAACAGATGGAACTAAGGAATATAATGCTAAGCATGTTCAGCCAGTCTCAGAAAGTCTAAAGTCAATTTTTTTCTCTCTCTCTCTTAAAAAAAAAAAAAAAGTTCTCTCTTAAAGGTACTGTGTCCTGAGGTTCAATTCCCAGTAGACAGAAACATACACACACACACAAACACACACACACACACACACACACACACACATACACACACACACACAATTATACTTTAAATTGTTATTAATGATAACTTGCTGATGTATGGGAACTCTTAGAATGTGAGTCTTAAAGATATTTTACATGAATTTGTTTCAATTTCACCCATTAATCAATGAGTAACATTTTCTGATGATGAAAAAGGGGTATTCTCCTTTAGTTAAGTAATTCAGTAGAAAAAAGTTCATGCTACAATATCTTGGGTCAAAATTCCTAGAGTAAGCCAGTTTGTGAAAGAATGTGTGACTGCAGTCTTTTATTTTTTATGTGTTATTTGCATGTCAATATTTATTAAAATAAACATATTTTTAATATTATTCTTAAATTTATTCTTTGTTTACTAATTATTTTATCTATTTTTGTTGCAATCTCCTTCATCTTTTCAAAGTCATTCATATTTTAAACATAACAACTTTGAAATAGTCCATGGGAATAAGAGAGTAAATGATGATTATGCTTTCTAAGAGATGTTTCTACAGACAAGGCAACTTATCCATGAAGAAATAAAATCCATAAAAAGGAAGACCAAATTAACTAAGGAATGTTCTTTTGAAAATAAAAAAAAACATATGTATGTATTTTACAGAAATGACAGAAGACATAAAAAGATAGAAGATAAAGATAAATTACTCTACATATTGAATTAAAATATCAGAAATAGAAAATAGGGAAGAAAAAGAAAATATTTTTTATAGAAAATCAAATATGCAGAAAAAAGTTAGAATAGGAGAAGAAAATTAAGAGAAGGCACAATCATTGAAATAATTAAAAAAATTACTAATTGGAGAATATTTACTTTGTAAGCTATAAGAGTTTTGTTAATAGCTAATACAACTTATAAAAATAATGCCCAGACACATTGCTGTGGAATTTCATATTTATGTAATTAAAGCCACTAGAAGATGCCAGATAAAATAAAAGCAGCACACAGAATATCAGGGAAGTTATTTCTAACCTAGAATTTGATATTAAACCCATCTATCAAGAAAAAATGAGGGAAGAATTAATATATAAATTATAAAAATTGTTAAAACTGTAAAAATTACCTTGTATATGAGTTTTTTTTCCCTCATAATTGATGGGATAGAGCTACTAATGTGGGTTAGTAAGTCAAGAACTTGAAAACAAGACACAGTGGAACAAATAACTTACGTGAAGAGATTCATGTGTTTGGAGGGTAAAGGGAAACATTGGGTTCTTCAGAGCAGATCATGCCCAGATTAAAGCAGTGGGACTTACAATCAAGTATATAAAAGTTCTCATCACAGGAGTGAGGTTTCACATTGCCTGCTCATTTACATTTAACTGGCACAAATACATTTTTTTTGCCATCAAGATTGCCCCCAACAACATTTTAAAGGCATCATGTCTAATTAATGAAAATTGATGCCTTGCTCAAGGGATTGAAAAATCACTTACATTCTTTGTTAGGCTTCCATGTTTTAGTCACAAATCCTGCTCAATCCAGGAATAATAAATAAACTTCATACAAATAAGGGACTTGCCTGGAGAAGTTTCTCATAATGTGAACAATGAATACTCGAGCATTGATTTGGGCTGGGTTCAATTTACAATATGTGTACAACAAAGGAGAAGCAATTAAACAAGTCTCCTCTTCTTTATCAATATTTAAATATTTCTACTGATTTTAAAAAATTATTGTTCTTTTCATTAATCCACAAAATTAAAAAAGTAATCAAATATATTAGATTAAGGCAGGTTGAGAAATTTTTTTGTTTCTTGGAATACTACCCCATATCAACTTGATTTACTTTTTGGGAATATGCCAGAAAATCTGTACATTATGCACCCCAGAAATTTTGATATGCCCCCCAAAATCAGACTGATTGCCTGAAGAAATTATTGTCAGCATGATTTATAATATCTTTAGCATAGACTGTGTTGGGCTATTTCATCTAACATTATCATTAGAAATAGAAACTAAATAGAGGTGAGAGTAATTAGAGATTTTGAGTTGAATTTCAAAAGATGTGAGGAGTTTCATAGTATGGTAATAATCATACTACTAAAATATTAGAATTATATACTAATTTTAAATTTAATTTTTGTTTGATAGAATTTAGGTCATTGCAGGTGATTTTATTTTCCTAGTACTTCTTTTCAACACAGGACCAACATGGTATTGCTTATTTGTCAGCCCTTGGTGAGTGCTAGAGTTAAATCCCTTTGTATGTGTCAAGCTGTCTTTCTGTAGCTTGAGAGGCTGTCAGAAATAATCATCCCCTGGTCTCACAATCACAAAGGTGCAACCTTCGATATGCTTGCCTCTTCTATGTCAAAAATTGTGAAGACATGAATGTTAAATAAAAGTACTATAGATGTACAAGTCAACCCTCCCACATTTATTGTTATTTTACTGTTCTCTGTTTTTTAAATTTTTATTTATTAAGGAGTAAATCATACACCTTAGATAATCTGCAGGTTTAAAGAAAGGGAAGCAGAATAATTTATTAGTCTACTAAAATATACTTATAAGATGCAAATTTGAGTAAGAAATTCTATCATGACAATGGAAATTTGAAGTAGCAACTTTTATGTGAAGATACTGAAATGTTTACTCACATAAGCTAACAACCTTAAACTCATTGATTAAAAAAATTTAGTATTATCTTGATATATGACGTAAAAAAGGGAAAGGTTGGTTTGTAATGCTCTTATGAGCCATTAAGAAAACACTGATATATTAGAGAAATTAGTTAATGATGTTTTGTTTCACATAACACAAAATTAAAATAAATCATTAAAATAAATCACAGAGATTTTAAAGATTCAATATCATTTCACAGTCTCTGAATTCTAGGTATTTGACAAAACTCCTCTTGTTAGAAATGACATTTGTAAGCCAGGCATGGTGATACAAACCTATAATCTCAGCGATTCTGGAGACTGAAAGAGGGAGATCACACATTCTAGGCCAGCCTAGACAAATTAGTGAGATAAAAAGGAAATAAAAAGTGTTGGGAGTATGGCTCAATGATGGAACACATGCCTAGCATGCACGAGACCCTGGGATGAATCCCCAGCAATGGAAAGAAGAAAAGCTAAAGAAGGTGACCCATCTGAAGGTGATGGAAGGGGAGGAAGGAAAACACCCTAGTGCACAGGATGTGCATTCACAAACATATCAAAGCCAATCACTAAACCAAACATGAGAATGGGGAGGGGGCGGGAATGAGGTGGGAATCAGGGAAGGGTTAAATGAGACCTGTGTGCGTGTATGTCTCTACCAGTTTGTACCTCACAACAATGTATGAATACAATACACCCACAAAAAAAATAAAAGTAAAAAAGAAAGAGAAGCATCTACATTTGCAAAGAAAGACAACAATATAATACAAACTTTTTTTAAATCTTGTGATATGTCTTCTATCAATATTTAGTAGACTTTACTGTCAAATATATTTTTAATTGTTAGAACAAGAAGCAGAGGATTATGAATAATGTAAGAGATGACATTGGATATACTCAAGAATTTCTAATAAACTCAGTCCAAGATATATTGACAAAACTTCTAGTAGTGCAACATTAAAGTCAATATGGAAATCATCATATCATTTGATTTCAATGATAAAAATCCAATTTCTATGCTAAATTTGGGAGATAATACAATAAATGTTCATTTAGAACATAGCAAATGAAGCCGCCGCCCCACATGGGGGTCTATTAACACCACTGCATACCCCGCGACCAGATGTGGAGTAAGTGACTCCAGAACTCAGAACTTCACATCCCAACCAGGCAGTGGATCCCTGCACCTTCCACAGTGACCAGAACACGTGGGATGACCAGCGTAAGCCCCTGCAGGACCACCCTAACTCACCTCTCCCTCCAGAGCCTGAGCAGTGATCAACTGCACTGCAGAGCTTGAATAAAAACTGCTGCAAACACAGCTTCTTGATGGAAGGAAAGAGAAGCAAAGAGCAAGAAAAAAAAAAAAAAAAAAAAAAAAAAAAAAAAAAAAAAAAAAAAAAAAAAAAAAAAAAAAAAAAAAAAAAAAAAAAACAGTGAATAAAGCAACAAAAACAGCTGAACAGAACCCAAGGAGAATAAAGAAGCTGGAGCTCGCACGTGCGCACGCAGCAGGTTGTGTGTTGTGAACCTATGGCCACCATTTTGTCAGCTGCCATCTTGCCAGCCGCCATCTTGCCAGCCACCATCTTGCTAGTCACCAAGAGCAGCATCTATTAGCACCAAGACCTCCAAGGACATCCTGTGCATCCAAAGACCAGAAGTGGAGTAAGCCACTACGGAGTTCCACACCGTAATCAGACGGCATATCCCCGCGGGATCAACAGTGACCAAGAACACTTGGGACACCCCAGATCACCCCTCCCACTGGAACCAGAGCAGCAGGGATCTGTAAGTTAAATTTCACCCCCGGGGTGCAGGGATCCCTATACAAAGCGCAGACTCAGTCACCCGCCCTTCAAGGATTGGATAAAGCAGAAGTGTGGGAGGGACCCAGTGCACACAGGGCATAGAGGACTTCCAGGCACCCTGGAAAATGCCTGGCATTTAGCACAAGCTTGTAGCAGGAGAGGCATCAGTGGAACCCTGTGCCTGCACTGACAGAGCAAATAAGAATGCCATGGACACTCTCAAAAATTTAAGCTCTGTACTTAGAAACTAGCAAGGTTTTTTATTTTGTTTCTTGTTGTTGCCATTGTGTTTTGGTTTTGAGGGTTTTTTTGTTTTTGTTTTTGTTTTTGTTTGTGTGTGTGTGTGTGTGTGTGTGTGTGTGTGTGTTTACATTTTATTTGTTTTTACTCTGCTTTCATTTTGTAATTCCTTGATTTATTTATGTTTTTTCGGATGATTGGTTGCTTTGTTATTTTTTGCTTAGTTTGTTGAATCTCCTTCTTATCCCTTTTACAAGCTTCCCTCCCTCTCTTCCATCTATATTCTTCTCAACACTTTTCCTCTTCTCTTTTCTTTTTCCTTTTTTTCCTGTCTTTGCAATATATCACCTCAATACACTCAACCTCTTATTCCACTGGACCATACACTCTACTTTACCCTATTCTTGCATTCATCACTGTGACTTCTCACCCAACCTTTACCAATGAACACAACCTATTCCTGTATATACCAGCAGACTTCTCTAAACCCCCACTGCTGAGATTGGACGAGAAATCTTGCAAGAGCAGCAAAGATATAAATTTAAGAACAGGGGAACCATGGGAAGAAAAAATAGCAAAGAAACAATGAGCCACCACAACCTCTCAATAACAGATCTCATCAACCCAGAATGGCAGAGATAACCAGAAGAACAATTCAGATCTTTAATACTAGAAACAATACAGGATTTTTGGAAGGAATGTAGGGAAACAGCCAAGATGTCCATCAATAGATAAATTGATTACAACACTATGGGATATGTACACAATGGAATTTTACTCAGCCATAAAGAAGAGCAAAATCATGTTATTTGCAGGGAAATGGATGCAACTGGAAAACATTATATTAACTAACATTAGTCAGTCACAAAGAGCAAAAAAGCATATGTTCTCCCCAATATGAGGATGGAAGGGAGAAGATGGGCCATAAGAAGGTCTCCAGATGAAAAAGGAGAAACCCTCGATAAGCAAAGAAGTTGACTTAACTGTAAGGGATATACGGAGTGGCGGTGGAGGGGGGAGCACCCTAATGCACATGATGGACTTTCACAAATATATCAAAGTCAATCACTAAACTGAACTTGAGAAGGAGAGAGGGAGAGGGAGAGGGAGTGGGGTGGAAATTGGGGAAGGGGTTAAATGAGAAATGTGTGCATATATGCCTTTATCAGCTTGTACCTAACAAAGATGTATGATTACTATGCACCAATTATTATAAAAAATAAAAAAGAACATAGCAAATATGTCTTAATGAGAATTACGAATAAATCTACCAGTATTTTTTGTGTTTGCTACTGACTCCTAGAATATTTGTTAAAAATAAAGATACCTGTACTTGAGGTGTTGGAATTCAATTTAGGAACTTCATGGTGGGGCCAGATCTTTTTCTTTTTTTAATTTTATTTTTTCGTTTCTTCTCTCTGTCCCTCTTTTATATTTTATGACGCATTGTAATTATACAATGGTTCAAAGTAATGCAAATATACACGCACATATCCCTTGGGTTATTTTCCTTCGAATACCCCCTGCTCCCCTCTCCTTTGCCAAACTTTCTCAAGAGATAGGTACTAATAATTTCATATATGAATAATATAACATTATTTGAACTGTCTACAGTCATACCATCCCCAATGAGCCTTATCACATCTGTTTCTTCCTCCTCCTTCTCCTGTTTTCTCTTTCTCTTTTCTTTTCTTTCTTTCCTATGGTACTGAGGATTGAACCCAGGGGCATTCTACCTCTGAACTATATATGCAGTCCTTCTATAATTTTTAATTTTTAAACAGGGTCTTGATGAGTGGCTGAGGCTGGCCTTGAGCCTGTAATCTTTCCTCCCAAGTGCTGGGATTACAAGCTTGTGCCACCATACCTGTCTGTTCTTTTTATGAGCTTCTTAAGCTCTGATAATTTGAATCACCACTTGAGTTGCAGAATAATTCTGAAAAAGGAAAAGGAGTTTTCTGTTTACTCTTCAAGATATCAGATATTTCTTACTCTCAACACACCTCCCTTCACTATTTTGATTTAAAAAAAAAAAAGCCAGATGGCTGATATTGGATTAAAAAAAGATCAAATGAGTGTTTTGTTCAGGACTCAGGACTAGTTAGCTCATAGAGAAGAAACTTAAATATACTACTCAACTTCATTAAATCTCATTTTATTTACAATTATGATAATACTTATAAGTATTCTGTCAGATGGAAAGAGAAGTAACAAATCAATGCCTGTTAAAATATTTAGAATAGTGTGCTAAAGTTGGCATTAAAGAGTACACTCATTAACCCAAAAAGTTCCTACAGAAAAATAAAAATCCCATGACATGTTCATAGCCTTGTAGTACAAAAATGTCAAAGTATCATAATACAATTAAATAAGAGTAACATATTCTGGTTGGAATAATTCATAAACATATTAGCATTCATACAAAAAATAAGAAGTAAACAAAGCAAATAAAAATAACATTTCCATGTACATATATTTTTTACCCAATGAGACAGATACATGAAAAGAGAAATACTTTTATTTTCTTATCCTATTTCTGTACAGAAATATCCTTGCCAGAAGTAAGCCTTAATTTGGTACATAATATGCTGAAAGTGTTTTGCTTCAGGCAAAAAAAAATATTGACAATTTGTTAGAGTAAATGATGAATTCCATGTCTTTTACATATAAAACAAAATGACCTGCAGAAGACCTCACACCTGACCAAGGTGGTACTGAAACCCAAGGGTGCTGACTCCCAATCCAAAGCTCTTTCCACTACTAAAAACAAAAAAGAAAATTGAAAAACAAACCAAAAAATCTTTTAATTTCTTTTAGTTCTAAATAAGTGTTGTTTTTCCACTGGTTTCCGTAACTGACGACAATCAAATTTTAATGTGAGTTCTTTTGTTTTCACCACTTATTATGTATTCCTCAATATCCATCTGTATTCAAATTTTAATATCCCATTACCTCCCACTTACCAACTGCCAATCTTCCACCGATCATTCATGCTGTCTTTGTCCTTACATCTCATTGTTCAAAATATGCTTTTATACTACTTAGAAAAGTACATCAAAATTATATCTTATTGTTACCTATTAATGTACCCAAGATAAAATAATTTTATAGATGAGAGAGGTATTACATATGCAAGGAAAGTTTAGTTAAAATGTTAATGAATAACAAATAGAAGCATAAGAAATTTTATGGAGGTGCATGCCTTAATATGTGTTTAAACTACAAAACATCAATATGATAAGCTAGACAATAACAAGTTTAAAAGGAGAACCATAGCCAGGTGTGGTGGTGCCTGCCAGTAATCCCAGTACTTGGGAGTTGATGACAGGAGGATCACAGGCTAGAGGTCAGTCTCAGCAACTTAGCAAGGCCCTCATAAACTTAGTGAGATGCTATTTCAAAACCAAAAATAAAAAGGGCTGAGGATGTAGCTCAGAGGTAGAATGCCCGTGGTTCAATCCCCAGAAATAATCACACACAAAATGATAATGATAGAAGCCAGGCACAAGAGAATGATATTACCTTCATATATGTATTAACAATTTATGAAGGTAATATCATTCATATATGTTACAGTTAACACATATATGAATGTTATTACCTTCACATATGTGTTAACTGTTATTTTAAACTTGCCATAACAGTTACAAGTATAAGGCATAATCTAATGAAAATTTACTACATTTTTGTAGGTTGGAAATTTGCTATTCTCAGCTATTTATTTCTGCTTCAGATTTCACAAGTTCTGAAATAAGGTGTCAACAGAATTGACTCTGGAGACAAATCCACTTCTAGACTCATTCAAATTAATTGCAGAATTTGGCTGGGGAGACTGAAGTCATCCTTTACTTGCAGGCTTTTGACAAAGGTCCTTTTCATTTTCCCACACTCCCGGTTCATGACCATCTTCATTTTGAAAGTAAGCAAGGATGGAGCAAGTTCTTCTTATTTTTTAATACCTCCTGCTCTTCTTCTTCTGCATCTCTTTGAGTGATGCTCCTGTTTCTTCTTCGACTTTCATGGGCCCATGCTGATATATTGGGACTAGGTATATTTCTTCGACTTTCATGGGCCCATGCTGATATATTGGGACTAGGTATATAACTCACAATAATCCTATGTTAAAGACTGCAACCTTAATTGACTATGAAAATCCCTTTATGCCATAGATATTGTTAGATTCTAAGGATTGAGACATGAACATCTTTGGAATGGGCCTGATGGCATTATTCTACTTACCTCCACATAGCTAAAAAGTGAAGAAAGAATGGCAGAATCCAATAGCTTTGTGGATTTCCCATTAAATAAAACATTTTATTCCCCTCAAATTTTTTGTGAGGAAATACAAATCATATTTCTGGGGTCCACATCAATGTAGAACTCTAAATTTTTACTGATTTATTCAACATATATATTGCATCATTAAATGAGAGGTAAAAAGGATAGATTATGTAGCTGTGCTTGTAGAATTTACAATTTGTGAAAGAATTAATTGTATCTCAGATTATTTCAAGCATAATGACTGCATTGAAAAAGCAGGCAAGAACTAGATATTAAGTTAGGAATGAGGATATACTCTAGGAAATGAACCAATAAAATTCTGGGAAAATAGAACTCCTGGAAATGAACCTATAAAATTGTGGGAAAAGAGAACTCCTGAGGAGGCAGCCAAATCAGCTGTGGTTTCAGCAAAAAGGACGTTGAGGATAGAATCAAAGAACTTGAGATACAGGAA
The DNA here is from genome assembly GCA_004027655.1 of Graphiurus murinus. Lineage (NCBI taxonomy): Eukaryota > Metazoa > Chordata > Mammalia > Rodentia > Gliridae > Graphiurus > Graphiurus murinus. Next base: position 101,677 of record PVLC010002025.1, read on the forward strand.
AGGAGAGGAGGGAGAGAAACAGCAGAGTGAAGATTGAATATTAGTCTTGGTGAGAGAGAGAGGTTTTGAACAAATGTTTGTGTTTATGTCAAATGTGCACCTTACTCTTTTCCTTTTACCTGAGATTTCCTGCAGAATCTACTTTTAAAACACCTAATTTTAAAAAAATAATTAAAATTACATTTTGCCACAAAAATAACTCACTGCATTCATTGAATATAAATTTCAAAACATTTTTAACTCAAAAAGTTAAATAGTCTTTTGCATGAGACAAAAACAATAACATTTAGTGCTTTCAATTTCTAAAATGTAGAAGTGATTTCATAATAAAATAGCTATTCTGAAATTATGATTTGGTATAAAAATAAAAGATTATTCATAAGACCAATTTTAAAACTACTAAAATTGAAACTGCATTCACTACTATGCTGAACTCATGTTTGACAAAAATTAGTTCTTTATACTATACATGTGCCACATATGATTTCCACTTAATCTTTTCTCAAGGGAAAGAAATCTATATGAAAATGGGAGAATAAAAACAGATTGTGACTAAATATTAATATAGAATTATGGAACATTGGTTATAGGGTCAGGAGAAAGTATTTGAATTAGTCAATGAGCATAAGAAACTGTCTTAAAGTAAACTGAGATTGTAAGATATATACTTTTATCAATGGCATTACCATTTATTCACCAAAATATGTGACAGCTATTATTATAAAATCTTATCTTTCTTCCCTTTTATGTACTTTGAATTTGATATTATGTTAGTGAAATGCAAAATAATTTAAATGTAATTACATTATATGCAATCTATAGCCTGGAAATCATAAATTTATTGTATGAATTAATCTATAATTTGATAAAATGGACAAGTCATTAATTATATACAGATTATTAATATGTAAGTAATATAATCTTAATAATATATGTCAATAATATATTTTATTTAGACATTTTATATCATTAATGTACCACTTTATTTTATTGACTATTCTACAGTTCTACTTAAAGATTAAGGGAATAAGAGAAAAATTAATTCTGTATTATTTTCTGAATATAAAAAGAGCAAATTAAATTATAAACCAAAAGAAAAAATACAATCTATGCTTACTAATTGATCTTATGAAATATTTGTTTCAATATACTTTTTTTTTCTCAGTATGTTAAACTATTTCTGACAATATTGGTAGTAAGGAAGCATGCTACTGAATTCAATATTTGCATGTCATTTCAAAACTGGTAGATTCAATTCATCATTTAAAGTGAAGCTCAAAATGCTAACTCAAATGTTAATAATGAAGCTATTATTGTATGAAATGACTGACTTGATTCAGGTATGATGCTAATGAATTTTTTTTTAAAGTTAAATGAAGCTGGGTCTGGTGGAACACTCCTGGAATTTCAGTACTTGGGAGACTGAGACAGGAGGATTGTAATTTTGTGATCAGTCTCAGCAATTTAGGGAGGCCTTGTTTCAAAATAAAAAATAAATTAGGGCTGTAGGTATATCTCGGAGGTATAAAGTCCCTGAATACAGTCTCTAGTACCAAAAAAAAAAAAAAAAAAGGGAAAATTAGAAATTCATGGCCATTCAATTATACTGCTGTAGTTTGATCTGGAATGTCTCCCCAAAGCCCAAGTGTTGAAATCTTGCTCCCCATCCCATGACACTACGAGGTGTTGAAAACTTTAATAGGTGGGTTCTAGCGGGAGGTCTTTAGGTCATTGAGAGAATGCCTCCAAAGGGATTGTGGGATCTCAGACCTTTTCTCTTCCTCTCTCTTATTTGTAGCTTAGTTGTGAGGTGAGTGATTCTTCTCTGCCACAGTGTGCTTAGTCACAGGCCCAAGGTAACAGAGCCAACTCCACATGGACTATACTACCCCTAAGACTGTGAACCAAAATAAACCTTTTCTCTTTATAAGCTGATTGTCTCTTATTTGTTATAGTAATGAAATGCTAACACAAATCTGTCACTCTCTTACAGATCCCCGCACCTTCCACGGTGACCGGAACATGTGGGATGACCAGCTTAAGCCCCTGCAGGACCACCCCAGCTCACCTCTCTCTGCAGAGCCAGAGCAGCAAGCAACTGCACCACAGAGTTTGATCAAAACTGCTGCAAACACAGCTTCTTGATGGAAGGAAAGAAAAGTAAAGCAGCAAAAAATAAATAAATAAATAAATAAATAAATAAATAAATAAATAAATAAATAAATAAAAAGTGAATAAAGCAACAAAAAGCAGCTGGATAGAACCCAGGGAGAACAAAGGAGCCGGAGTACCCAAGCATGTGCACTACAGTTACGTGTACTGGGAACCCAGCGGTCCCCATTTTGCCAGCTGCCACCTTGCCAGCCACCAACTTGCCAGCCACCATCTTAACAGCCGCCATCTTGCTAGTCACCAAGAGCAGCATCTATTAGCACCAAGACCACCAACGACCTCCTGCGCACCCAATGATCAGAAGTGAAGTAAGCGACTATGGAATTCCACACCCTAATCAGGCAGCATATCCCTGTAGGATCAACAGTGATCAAGAACACCTGGGAACCAGAGCAGCAGGGATCTGTAAGTTAAATTGCACCCCTGGGGTGCAGAGACCCCTATACAAAGCAAAAATTCAGTCACCAGCCCTTCAAGTGACTGGATAGAGCAGAAGTATGGGAGAGACCCAGTGCACACAGAGCATAAGGAACCTCCAGGCACCCTGGGAAATGCCCAGCAGATAGATTGCACTCCTGCCACCAGCAAAGGCAGAGAGAAAGACGCAGAAAGGCAGGCCCTGTGGAGAGCTCAGAGACACAAGCTTGCAGTGGGAGAGGCATGAGCAGAAACCCCTGCCTGCACTCACAGAGCAAATAAGAATGCAATAGACACACTCAAAAATTTAAGCTCTGTGCTTACGAACTGGCAGGGTTTTTTTGTTGTTGTTTTTATTCCTTGTTGTTGCTTTTCTGAATAACAGATCTCACCAACCCAGAATCACAGAGATTACCAGAAGAACAATTCAGATCTTTAATACTAGAAACAATACAGGATTTCTGATAGAGGACTAAAATCTAGGATATACAGAGAACTCAAGAAAATCACAACTAAGAAAACAAATAACCCAATAAAAAATGGGGAAAGGATCTATATAGACACCTCACAAAAGATGAAATACAAATGGCCAATAAATGTATCAGGAAATGTTCTACATCATTAGCAATCAGAGAGATGCAAATCAAAAGATTTCACCTACCTCCAATCAGAATGGCAATCATAAAAAACACAAACAACAACAAATGCTGGTGAGGGTGTGGAGAAGTGGGAACCCTAATATATTGCTGGTGAGACTGCAAATTAGTACAACCACTTTGGAAAACAGTACTAAGGATCCTCAGATGAATGGGAATAAACCTACCATATGATCCAGCAATACCACTTCTGGGTATCTACCCAAAAGAATGGAAACCAAACTATCAGACCAACGCATGTATATCTATGTTTATAGCTGCACAATTTACAATAGCCAAACTATGGAACCAGCCAAGATGTCCATCAACAGATGAATGGATTACAAAACTATGGGATATGTACACAATGGAATTTTACTCAGCCATAAAGAAGAACAAAATCATGTTATTTGCCGGAAAATGGATGCAACTGGAAAATATTATGTTAAGTGAGATTAGTCAGTCACAAAGAGTATAAAAGCATATGTTCTCCCTAATATGCTGATGCTAGGGAGAAGATGGGGCATAAGAGGGTCTCCAGATGAAAAAGGAGAAACCCTAGATAAGCAAAGAAGTTGATTTAATTGAAGGGGATGGACAGGGTGGAGGGACACTCTAATGCACATGATGTGCTTTCACAAATATATCAAGGTCAATCACTAAAACTGAACTTGAGAAGCAGGTAGGGCAAGGGGGTGGGGTGGGAATTAGGGAAGGGGTTAAATGAGAAATGTGTGCATGTATGCCTTTATCAGCTTGTACCTAACAAAGATGTGTGATTACAATGCACCAATTATTATAGAAAATAAAAAATAATAAAAAATAACTAAATAAGTTATGACACACACACACACACACACACACACACACACACACACACACAAGAATTTGTTTAAAGGAAGGAATTTAGTTGATTTATTCCTTTTGTCCACACAAATAATTATAAGATTTCAGTCTGTTCTGACACTTATCCATAAAAATGGTAAAGCCCTTTATCTTTGAGTACCAGGAACATGACACAATATTAAAAGGTGGAAGGCCGAACATGCTGCTGGAATGAAGGCTGTATATATTTCTTGCTATCTTGGGAATGTAGGACTATTCATACTCTGCACATTATAAATGATACTCACTGCAGCTCTGCTTCTCTTTTGTCCTGAACTATTGATTATCAATAAATTCTATTTAAAGTGCCACATCTTAGTAAATTTATTATTAGAGTCATTCAAAAACCTAAGTATATCAATTCTTGCTCAAAATATAGAATTGCTCATCTTGTCAAGATGACTAGAATCAGAACTCTCATGAGTTCAGGTTCAGTCCACAAACCCAGCCCCACACATTTCCCTTGTTTTCTGGTAGAACAAGAGCAGCCCCGGCTTGTAGTTTCCATGAGGTCTTAATGCAGGGTCCCTTCTTCTGCTCCCATTGGAGATACTGATGTGATTCCTTGATGTTTTGCCTGTTTCACAAAGATACTACCAGACCTGCACACTGGCCAGAGCAATACTGGGGTTAGGGCTGGGGACCTGTGGCTTCATGGGTTCTGTGTGATGAATCTGGGGAAGTAAACCTCCCTTGAGATGCTGGTTGATGATTTCTTTTTTTGCGGTACTAGGGATTGAACTCAGGGGCGTTCTACCTCCGAGCTACACCCCCAGCCCTATTTTTTATTCTTTATTTCGAAACCGGGTCTCACTAAGTTGTGGAGTGCCTCACTAAGTAGCTGAGGCTGGCCTCGAACCTGGATCCTCCGGTCTCAGCCTCCCGCATGCTGGGATTACAAGCGTGCGCCACCACGCCCGGCTTGGTTGATGATTTCTGACATAGCACATATAGCCTGTATGCAGTATGTTGAGAGCTCTCTGTCCCTGTTTGTCAGAGAGTAATATCTTACCAGAGTGATATTTTATCATTATCTTTGTTTACAATTGGTTGAGCGTGATGGTAATAAAATGCAGTCTACTTTTTTTCATGGAAATGGAGCAGAAAGATGTCCTTCCCACGATGGGTATCCACCTCAAAGGAGAGAAGACCTCTAGTTCTGCTTATTATTCTTTGATGCACTTCATATTTGCTCTTTCTTTTCTAATATCTAATTCCTCTTTTACTCTTATGTATCCTGAGATTGCACAGCCCAGCAAGGATTCATATACAATGTTTTGCTTCAGTATCTATTTTCTGAAATCTGAGGTGAAACTGGAAGCAGTGGCTTCTACTCAGCATCCCACAATTTGGGGCTTGATTTGCTACCTATTCACAACTGCTTTTCCTATTTTAGTGTTGTGTTATCACCATCTGGAATGCTTTGTTTTGTCTTGTCCACCTGAAAGCCATGGTGTCTGTGCAAAAACCTTGACTCATGTGTTCTTATCAAGGGTTGTAGAAAGGGAGGATTAAGATTGAGCAGCAATCTATGCATATATTACATAAAATAGCATGAGAATTTTTTCTAAATTATTATAAAGAACAGAGATAAAAGAATGATTACACAAACAATGAGATTACCCATATATTACTGTAATACATGCTTAACATGTGAATTGTACATTTTTGATGGTCTTTATTTAAAAGGTAATCTAGTGTTTTTTCAGACTTGGAGCAATTACTCAAGCAGAGCAGCTTAAAGAACAGAAATTTGATGACCCCAATATCAAAGTTGCACTCTTTGAAGGTGAAAATTAAGTCTAGAATTGTGCTATGTTCTATATTTCGCTCACAAACTGAGGGAGGTTATGGATATGGTTTTGAGAATGAATTTGAAGAAAGTATATTCAGATAGTTTTCTTTATGCTCAAGAGATTTATTGTGGTGGGTTTCTTGATACTAATATTTTTTATGATCTCTACCTCCCAAAATATGCAGTTGCAACCAAATCTATGTAAGATTATAGTGTATTTTTGTTGGTAACTATAACTTGTTTCTGTCATTGTGTAACAGATGTGCTGCTTGAGAGTCTGGTATATAAGAAACACCATAATACATAAGTATTCAGTGGGAATATTATTCTGCATCAGCTTCATTTTCTGTATTTATCCTTATTCACATACTTAGAACAAGTTTAACTTCATGAGGCTTTGATGTTAAAAATGTGCCCAGTGACTGATTAATATCACATAACATAATGTTTTCCAGGTCCCTCCCTCCATTTTCCTTCACATAACATGATTTTGTTCTTCTTTATGGCTGAGTAAAATTCCATAGTGTACATACCCATAGTTTTGTAATCCATTCATTGGTTGATGGACATCTTGGCTGGTTCCATAGTTTGGCAATTGTGAATTGTGCATTTATAAACATAGATACACATGCATTAGTCAGGTAGTTTGGTTTCCATTCTTTTGGGTAGATACCCAGAAGTGGTATTGCTGGATCATATGGTAGGTTCAATTCCTTTTGTCTAAGAATCCTCCATACTGGTTTCCAAAGATTAGTCAGTCACAAAACATAAAAAAAAAAAATTGGATGATCTTTCTAATTTGTGGAAGCTAGGGAGAAAGTGGGTCATAGGAGGAACTCTAGAGGAAGAAGGAAAACCTTAGATGAGCAAAGAAGGTGACCTAACTGAAGGTGATGGGGGGACACATATCAAAGTCAATCACTAGCCAGGCGTGATGGCACATGCTTGTAATCCCAGCATTTGGGAGGCTGAGACTGGAGGATCGCAGGTTCGCGGCCAGCCTCAGCTACTTAGTGAGGCACTCTGCAACTTAGTGAGATCCTGTTTCAAAATAAAGAATAAAAACAGGGCTGGGGGTATAGCTCAGAGGTAGAATGCCCCTGAGTTCAATTCCCAGTACCACAAAAAAAAAAACAAACAAACAAAGTCAATCACTAAACCAAACACGAGAAAGGGGAGGGGAGGGAATAGGGGAAAATTGGGGGAGGGTTCACTGAGACCTGTGTGCATGTACACCTGTACCAGATTGTACCTCATGAAGATGTATGATTACAAGGCACCGATAAAGTAAAAATTAGAAAATAATAAAAAAAACTTAAAAAATGTGTTCAGTGTCCCCTAAAACTCACCTCCTACTGTCTTCCACAATTCATCCCTGTATGAGGTTCAATAAAATCCAAGCCATCTCTCTGAAGATGGGATACTTGTCTCTGTATCCCGTCACCAACACCATATTGTCCTTATCTGCAAAATTTTGCAAAATAAACAAATAACATTTAGTTTTATAATACATTTTTAAGTATAAAATATAATGAATTCAAGGTCCTGAGAGCTTTTCCAAGGTATTTTAACTCGATTATTTCAGTTAATACTCATAAATGTCTTACAAAATTTATTCTTACCATCTCCATTTAATAGCTGAGAAATTTACAGAAGGTCACGTGGGTGCTAAATTTATAGTTCAAACCCAGGCAGCCAAACACCAAAGATGCTATGCAAAACCACTACAGGATAATGCCCCATTAATTACTGTGGCAGTCTGACCACAAAGAGCTAATATTCAAAGAATATTTTAGTACCAGAGAGTCAGTTTAGAAATTAAAATTTTGAAAAAAGTTTAAATGACAGCAGAAAGCTCATATTTACTGGGAAATTTTCATGAATCATATGCCCTTAATTGACCTCAGTCCTGAAATATGAGGTTTTCTGATTCATAGTGAAGAAAATAATGATGTATAAAAATAATAATATTAAAGAATCTGCCTTGAATATTCTGTCTCAAGGTTTTTTAGAGATAAAACTCAAAGTATTTAGTGATATAATAAAAACTGGAGATAAAAAAAAAGGTCAATGATCTACAGTTTTCTGCTTGCTTTCTTGATGCAGATGCTACAGGGAAGGATAACTCAAAATTCTAATGAGAATAAATCAAATAAATGAAAAAAAAGTATGAGTTCATCGAAACTGGAGACCAGTCTTTTCCAGACCAGAGTAGAGCAAGTGCATCAATTCATCTGAATTCCAAAAGCCTCATGAAAAAGAAGTAGAACATGCATGCTGTCTCTTGTAAGGAGCTCAAGAGGAGAGGAAACAGTCACCAGAAAATTGGTAAGTTGTATCCACAACTAAAGACTGAGTGTGAAATATATCAAATCAGTGTGGAGATTTCTCAGAAAACTGGAGATGGATCCACCATATGATCAACCAGCTATACCACTCCTAGGTATCTTTCCAAAGGGACTAAAATCAGAATATTATAGTAATATATGCATATCCATGTTTATAGCAGCACAATTTAAAATAGCCAAATTATGGAACCAAACTAGGTGTCCATCAACAAATGAATGGATTACAGAATTATGGGTTATATACACAATGGAATTCTACTCAGCAATAAACAAGAACAAAATTAGGTCATTTGTAGGAAAATGGGTAGACCTGTAGAACATTATTTTTTTTTTAATTTTTAATTTTTTATAATTACTCGTGCATTGTCAGCAGGCATCTTTGTTAGGTGACAAATTGAAAATGACATATGTGCCCACATTTCTCATTTGTCTGTCCCCTTCCCCCAATTCCCACCCCGCTCCCTCGCCCTCCCTCCCTCTCAGGTTCAATTTAGTGAGTAACCTTGATGTACATTAGGGTGCCCCCCCCCCATCAATCCCTTTCAGTTAAATCTACTTCTTTGTTTATCAAGGGTCTCTCCTTTTCCGTCTGAAGACCCTCTTATGCCCCATCTTCTCCCTAGCATCCGCATATTAGGGAGAACATATGCTTCCTTACTCTTTGTGACTGGCTAATCTCACTTAACATAATGTTTTCCAGTTGCATCCATTTCCCTGCAAATGACATGATTTTGTACTTCTTTATGGCTGAGTAAAATTCCATTGTGTACATATCCCATAGTTTTGTATTCCATTCGTCTGTTGATGGACATCTTGGCTGTTTCCATAGTTTGGCAATTGTGAGTTGTGCAGCTATAAACATAGATACACATGCGTCAGTCTGATAGTTTGGTTTCCATTCTTTTGGGTAGATACCCAGAAGTGGTATTGCTGGATCATATGGTAGGTTCATTCCCATTTGTCTGAGGATCCTCCATACTGTTTTCCAAAGTGGTTCCACTAGTTTGTAGTCCCACCAACAATGTATTAGAGTTCCCACTTCTCCACACCCTCGCCAGCAGTTGTTGTTGCTTGTGTTTTTGATGATTGCCATTCTGATTGGGGTTAGGTGAAATCTCAAGGTAGTTTTGATTTGCATCTCTCTGACTGCTAATGATGTGGAACATTTCCTCATACATTTATTGGCCATTTGTATTTCTTCTTCTGTGAAGTGTCTATTTAGATCCTTTTGTTAAGTGAGATTAGCCAGTCACAGAAAGTGAAGGGACATATGTTTTCTCTCATAGGCAGAAGCTAGGGAGTAATCGGGATACCAGAGGGACTCCAGATAATGAAAGAGAAACCCCAGTGGAGCCAGAGATGTGGTCTAGGGGAAATAATGGGGGGAAAGGGAGGATCAATGAAGGAATATTTCCATCGACATCATGTACGTATGTGAGAATATACATGTCTCAATGCCCTGGGAAGGAGGGAATGGGGCCAGGGGAAATCTCCCCAAGTGCTGTGTGCATGTATGTCACTATCACAATGAACTGCATTATGATGTGAAACTATAAGGTACCAATAAATATTATTAAAGACATATCAACTTGTAGTTTTTATTTGCCTTAGATACAAAGATTTTTTATTTTCCATTGGCCCCCAATGTCTGCTCACAAGAAAGATTGAGGGAACGGTAAAGAGCCAGAGAGAGCCGCACTCATGCTTCAAAATGCAAGTGAGAGTGGGTGTTTAAAGATGTCTGGAAAACAAAACATTGCCTGCTCTACTTTTGTATAAATAAAAATTCTGAAACATAGAAGAGAGAAAACATTTTAACCATTAGGCAATAACTCAGTGCAGACGGAGGATTAAAAAAAAAAAAAAATTCTCTAGGATAAAGCTAGAGGACCTGAGGCCTATATCAATACCAACCTGAAGTCCGTCTGTTCAGGGACAAGCAGCTCTCATGTAGGTACCACCCTGCACAAAGCAGTGCTCAGTACACTGAGATAAGCCACTCCTAACACCCAGGAGCACAGGTTGTCCAAAATTCAGTCAGTAACTAGCTGAGACCTTGCCACACAACCTTAAGAAGAACCCAGAGAGGAGGAATAAAAAGGAGAAATCCGTTCCAACCAAGGAGGATAAAGAGTATGGAGACCCACTCCCTCTGACGTGCAGGCGCGAGTGGATTGAGCGCTGAGTACTGAGTACTGAGTACTGAGCGATCACTGAGGAAAGCGTCTTTTGGGAACTCAGTGTAAGACAGCAGTAGTCTAGCATTTGAAAATTTGAAATTTGAGGTACTCTCATGATAATAGCAACAACACAATCCAAATCCAAATGAAACTCCTGATTCAACTGGGTGTTTTCCCCACAGGAGTGGCTAAATCAAGGATGCATTTGAGGGTTAGGCAATTTTTATCATTTCTGATGTCCTACATGATGTTCACTATTTAGTCACTCTTACACACCAAAAACGCATAAAAAATAGACTTCTTCAAGGTGTAATGTACTAAAGAGGACAAAGCATACAATGATACACACATTGAAGCTATCAGGAAGCATCTTTAAGTAATTTGTACTTCACGTTAAATGATATGTTGAAGGCGGAGGCAGCAGACGTGACTGATCCATCATTTCACTAAAGAGGACTGTAGAAGAAATCAAATGTTAAAAGAGAGGAAAAGATTTGAAGATGGGCCAATTTGAAGTATTCAAATTAAAAAATGAGGTGAGTTAAAAATTTAAAAATAGAACATATCATTTAAGAGCCATAAAACATGCATGTATTTCAAATACAAAAGTAGAAAAAAGATGTTTACTTACAAGCTGAAATCTTTCAAAATTATATTTAAAAAAATTCAACCATGAATTCATAAAGAAAGTCTAACCAGGAAAAAGGCCAAATTTCAGTCAGGCACAATGTAAATGGACCTAAGGAATCAATATTTATTATATGTCATTTTCTCCAAGTTCACTTAGATACTAAGCATAATATCATTAATCAGAAATCAACAATGTGAATCCAAAATTTGTAGAAGAGTAAAGGGGCCTTGAGAATCCAAACAATTTTGGAAAGCAGGATATTTAGAGGGTTTTTGATACCTGACTTTAATGTTCAGAAATAGGTCTATTTTCTAGCTAAGGGCACAGTGAGAAAGACATTGTGATACCAGCAGACCAAGGGACATGTGGATTCATTAAATAGGAAAGTGCAAATATATATAGGAAAGTGCAAATATGTATACAGTCCTATTTTGTTTTTTAACAAAAGCTTCCAACACTATGCAGGGTTCGAAGAATACTCAGAAGCAAATGTTGTGGGAAAAGAGTTGGATACCATACACTAAACACTCATCTTCAATCCGTATCTCTTACCATACATAAAACTTAATTTAAAGTAAATTTTAAACTAGAATGTAAAGTTCAATTTCTATAAGAAAAGAGAGAAGAAAAACTTTGTGACAAAGGATTATGTAAAGATTTTGTAGATGAAATATACAATACACAATCTCTTAGTATTTTGGAATTTGATGAAATTAAAAATGCATGCTGTTTTAATCCCCGCTGCTTGGGAGGTTGAGGCATGCACATCACATGGTCAAGGCCAACCCCAGAAACATAGGGAGATCCTAAATCAAAATAAAAAACATACTTTTTGTTACCAGGGATCAAACCCAGTTGTTTTCTGCCTTTGAGATACACTCCCAACCCTTTTTATTTTTATTGATAGTCTTGCTAAGTTGCTGAGGGTTTCAAAAAGTTGCTGAGGCTCGTCTCAAATCTGGTATCCTCCTATCTCAGCCTCCCAAGTACTGAGATTACAGGTGTGTGCCACCATGCCTGGCTTTTACACTTAATATTCTTAAAGGCACGTATTATGAACACCTTATTAATTATTTTTGTCCTTCACTCACTGTAGTAATCTTCACTTAGATGGTGGTTAATTGTATTATTCAATTACTACGTTTGAAGTGATAGCAGGAAGTTTTAAAGTTTGCCTCAAATAGGAAATCTATTGAAGTCAGAAATTGACTGCTTCTGTGTAAGAATTTATATGTCCATTTGCTTATGTAAAAGGCAACTTGAATGAAATGTCAATAGCTTAATACCTGGTTATCTTCAAGACCCAAGAGTTCTTTATGATAAATAATTTTACTGAAAACCAAGCCTTGAAAGACATGGATCAATAAAATATATTTCTATCAGACACCATGATCTATTCAACATTGATTTAAAATAATGAAACAACAATATACTATAATGAAGACTTCCAAATAAATACTGTTTGGAACACTTCTATAAATACCTTAAACCTAATGTTTTCTCTAACCTCATTAAAATTTATTTTAATTATAACTACTAAAGAGTGTATGTGTGTGTCTGTTTGTGTGTGCGTGTGTATGTGTGTGTGTGTGTGTGTGAGAGAGAGAGAGAGAGAGAGTTAGTTCTGCATGTCCACTATACTAATTTTTGACAAAAATGCATGAAGGCTTTACAGATTTGTCACTAAGCATATAGACACTGACATAAATGAACCAGAATCAAATAGTGACCTTAGCAGTATTAATTAGGTGGCCTTGAGTATGCCTTGCTTTAATTTCATCATCTACAAAACAAGGATGATACTGGTTGACTATCCTTATTGAATTATTTTTAAAATAATTTAGTACATATATATATGTATAAATATATATATATACTTCATGCATTAATTAGAATGTAGAAATCTGTGTACAAGCATCGGCTTTTTACATCTCTAATATTAACATTGTTTACTATGCAATTACTTTAAATTTTGTTTCTCAATTTGTTTAAAAATGTGACATTAGCAAGCCTCAGAAAGTGAAGGGTCAGAGTTTTGCTCTCATCCGTGGAAGCTAGAGAGAAAAATAGAAAGCAAAAAGGATTTCAGATAAGTGAGGAGACCAGTAAATCAGGGAAGGGGACTGGGGGAGGGAAATGCAGTGGGGAAAAAAAGAGGCTGGAGGAATGAAACTGTTCAAATAATGCTATGTTTACAGGTGAAGAGATGATTAGCAATATCACTACTGTGAGCAGGGAAGTAGGAAGGGGCAGCGGGACAGGATGAGGAGGGAAACGTACAAATGATGAGTTCACGTGTGAGTATGTCACTTTGAATATCACTATGACGTATAATTACAATGCTCCAATAAAATTATATTTAAAAATAAAATTATTCAGAGAGAAAAAATTATAATTTTTATTTACTTAATATACTTACACAGGCAAGCATACCCTGAACAACAAATTGGTAAATTTTTCTAAGAATCAAATATTTTTTCTTAAAAATAGGACCTCCTTTGAAATACATACATATATATATATATATACATATATATATGTGTATATATATGTATATATATTATCTGTAAGCATTTAAATTAAAGGATCTGGGGAAAATATTGCAACATATATTTAAAATTATCTATATAATGAATTGGAGCAAAAGATAAGGCTGTAAAACAAACCAATTTATGAGAACGTAAAGTGTATATTTCTGCATTAAGATATTTCTCCTTGGTCTCAAAAGACTAAAAACAATCTAAATGATAATTGCTTCCATGCACAAGACCCAAAGAAAAATGTGCAGGTAGAAGGGGAGATCAATATTCTTTAGAGAAAATGTTATTTGGCTACTTAGAATGCTGTACTTGAATATAGAGTACTTTATTTGTACTCCTTATGATCTTTCCTTAATTCTCTTTGATGTACTTATATCCTTCTTTGTACTTCATTTTAAAAATTTTGTGGGCTAATCCACAGTACCTTAAGAGACTTTCAGAGGCTCACATGGATTATTAACTCCAATCAGTCATTGATTGTATCAATATGTAGTCCTACATCCTTAAGCTTTGTTCTTCAAAGAATGACCAGCCATATGTTAATATAAAATGAAAGTATGTACCCTTGGGAATGTGCTTATCACAAAACTTTTTAAAATTGAAAAAATCTTATAGGTTTAATAACAAATATTCTCTTACATCCAACATTTCATAATTTATATATTTCAAAATATTATTTGACATCATAACAGGGATTTAGGGCATATGGTAAAATATTTTGACTTCAAATAATTTACTTTTGGAAAGTTTTTATCTCATTTCTATACCTGTTTATAGTATATAAATTATACATTTTAAAATCCTGTGAAAATGTTTAAAAAAACTGTACATTTTTTTATAATTCTGATATAAACGTATCTCTCACTTTAAAGAATTTATATTTATCTTTATTTTCATCTCAAGAGTACATAAAATTGAAAAGAGCATTACCTGTCACCAAAAAAAAATTAAAATTAAAAAAAAAAACTCCAGACAAAATTCAAGGTTCATTAATTTGCTTGAAACCATCACAAAGGTGCAATTTTAGAGAAATCAAATACCCCAAATCTAAGCAGATATAGGGTCCTGTAGAATCATGAGGAAAGCAATCACATTTCCAAAGGCAAAAGACACAAGATGGTGAGGCCAGAATGATACAGCTTGAAGAGCAGATGGACTCAGTGGCCAAGAGCAGCTGGTGCAAGTCCGAGACTCCTGCTGGCCCCAAATCCAAGGGAGGATTGCACCTTCTCGTTGACATTTTAACTTCAATGGAAGCTTTGAAAATGCACTCGCTAAAAAGACTGGCTGGGGAGCAAAGATACTATGAGAAAAATGAACATTTGTCTAAGAATCATTCTCCAACATCTTGACTGTTGGGTAAACAAGATTTCATTTGTCAGTAGAATGTTAACCCAAACTCTCACCCTGAAGACACTGGGATAAAAGCAGTGTGCATGGGAAAATGTGGAGGGGGTATAGCCCCGGAGAGGAGCAGTAAGAGCTCCTTGGACCAGGACGATACTTGTTGGAGGAAGGACATATATATAATATATATATATATATATATATATATATTTTTTTTTTTTTTTTTTTTTTACTGGTACTAGCGATGGAACCCATGGGCATTCTACTTCTGAGTCATACCCCCAGCCCTATTTTTTTTTTTTTTAATATTTATTGTGAAACAGGTTCTCACTAAGTTGTGGAGGGCCTCACTAAGAAGCTGCGGCTGGCAGCGAACCCAGATCCTCCAGTCTCAGCCTCTCCAGTACTGGGATTATAAGCGTGCACCAACATGCCTGGCTAGGACATAATTTCGAAGCATACTTCCAGAAATTTAGGGACACAGCAACTTAGACTGAGAGTCAATCGGAACAGCAGAGAGAGTGACCCCTACCCCTCTCCACCAACTTCAGCCTGTTGATTATTGAATAAAAGTAACTGCAGAATACTTCATATTGCATAACTTTAAACATAATGGCGGGGGACCAATCTCTGAGTAAGACCTTCTCACAAACCAGCCTTCGATGTCATAATCTTCAGATATCTAGAACAATCAAAAGCTTGACTACATTAGAGATAATTAATGCACAACACATATTTCAAACAAGTCCAACTCTTGACTGGATTAAAATATAGTCTATTCCAACTCCAAGCAAGAAATAATTCATCCCAAGTCCTACTGTTCTATATAGAATATCTAGATTCGGACAAAAAAATTACAAGGCATAACAAAAAGGGGGAAAATATTCCCAGGTGTCAAAGCAATCAACAGAACAGATTCAGATATGGCAAAGAAGTTGCAAATATCTGGCCAGGAATTTGAGCAAAAGCAATGAGGGCATTAACAAATCAGATAAATAAGGTGGACAACATGTAAGGGCAGATGGGTTATTTCAATTCAGAGAAGGAAAATACAGTAAATAATAAAGTACACATGCTGTCTTATTGCAAATATACTCCTCAATTTCCAGCCTCAGCAATTCATCCTTCAACAATAGAAATCTTCTGAATTAAACTCTATAGACTAGATTTCTTCTTTTTTATGCTTTTATTGATACATTATAATCTCACATCATAATGTGAATCATGTTGACAGTGACAACTGTATTTCTTAAATTATTTTTGGACAACCAGGTTTCTCACTGAAAAAAAAATAGGGGATCGTTCAAGAGTATTTTAATGTTCTCCCCATTTATCATATTTCAGACAGTTTTCTTTCCAACTCTAGGCCCCCAATATTGCCTTTCTTAGCACAGTTATTTTTGAAAGCTTATACATATGAATTCTTTCTGTAAATCTTTGAGATGTCAATCTTTCTAAGGAGTTCCTTGTCAGTTTTAAAACCAAGGAATATCTTGCACATAGACCAGGAAGCAGAACCTTTGAAATGTAATCATCACTCTGGCTAGAGTCTTGGGTACTCTACTGAAAAGGAGTGCCAATAGTAGACATATTGGTTTTGTTCCTAATTTTAAAGGGAATCTTTGAGTTTTTTTTCCTATACAATATGATGTGGGCTTTGGGTTTATTGTATGCGTTCGTCAGCATCTCACAACTGTAATCTAAAAGACTTGACCACATAGCTTAGAAGAAGGGAAATTTATTAGATCATGGGTTTCCTTTGATATTGGAATTCGGTCCATAAGGCGCCAGGAACTATAGATGTCAGGGCATGGTGGAAGCGGGGAGGGGTGAGAGGGAGACACAGGGCTTTGCTCCTCACATCATGGAGGCCAGAAGAAAGAGAGCCAGTGGGGCGGGAGGAGGAGCAGTATTTAATCCCAAGGCGGTACCCCAGGGACCACCTTCTACATCCTACTGGCCTACGCCACCACCCGGGTAAGTTCCTTCTTGGTTCCTAAAATATTACCGTGTCCCTAAATGTCAAAGTATTTTAGCCTCCTGTTTCCAAAACTATGATTTATAATTCTGCCAGAAAGGAAGAACTAGATCCCCTCCCTAAAGCGAATCATAAAAACAAACTGATGTTTTAAATTTATGATTCTATAGTCTAGGGACTTGAACTTTACCACACATTTTCTGCTGCGCTATATAGTGACTTTTGTATTAATAAGAGCTATGGCTAACACAAGTTATATTCTTGAAAATGAACGAAAACTTAGTGTAAATAGAAAGCGTTGCTAAGAAGAAAAGTTTAATTTGTAACAATTCTCATTTTCTTTTTTTTTTTTTTTACATTTAATTATAATTCCCTCCACCTCGAGAAAATCATGGTCCTGACTGAATGGCAGGAAAGGAAATAAGCTTTTCCCTTTACTCCACTAGCATCTCATATATCCTCTTCTTCTTCAACCTGCTTATTGCAATAGATATAGAGGAAGAAGGGCTTCTCACACACATCAAAGACAGTGAAGCAACTTACATAACATTTCATAAAGTTTGCTGGGTGTCAGAGCATCCACGCTTCCATATGTTGAAGCACTGCTGTGTGACTTGGCCTTTATCACCATTTCCAGTGCTTGGGACTCCTTGGTGCATGTCAAGTGCTATAATCAAGAGATAACAGGGAAGCTGAATAATGATGATGCATTCATTAGGGAAGGTGAAGAACTGGCGGACACAATGTGAATGTTTATGAGAGAAATATAAGTAAGCTTGCATAGTCCTCTGAGAAATAGTTACTCGAAATTCTGTTTCAAGATCTCTGGAATGGTAAGTTAACCATTATTTTGAAATACATACTTTTGAGTTACTACATAAGACGCATGAAAGGCACATTTCCAGATAGGTCTTTCCAAAGAATGAGAATGTTTTATAGAAATAATGATAGATCATTTTAATGATAGATCATTTTAATAAATGATAGATCATTTTAATACTATGAATGAATTTAAAAATGCATATGTATGATTTTAGGTATATATGTGAATATGATATTCATTGTACATCATGAATTTGGTGTTTAAAATAATTCTTATATACTATTAGTATCTTAATTTAAAAATAATTAAATTTAATAAAATACTTATGTTATATATTTAAATACTATATTTTATAGTTTTAAGAAAATGTTTTAATACAAATTCAGCACCACTACATAGAATTATTAGAATATATGTCAAGCTATAAATTAAAGCATGTTAAATTTGGTTTATGCACTTAAAAAAATTATACAACCTAAAAAATATATTGACACAAGAATACCATGCATATTGAACTATCTTATTATTTTGAAGGGGGTATTCATATTTTTAAAAGTAAATTTTCCATGAATAAAGTTTAAAAGTTGTTTCTAAGTGAGGATGTATGAAATAATTTCTATCCAAAAATATTTGAAATTCCGTTTCTGATTCTCATAATTACCACTCATAGACTTGCAGATATTATTTAGAGATCCATCAAAAAAATCCTGATAATCTTACAGAAGACATAATTTGAGCTCAGTTTCCTCATCTATATATAAAAAATGTGAGAATATATGAACTATAAAGACCTGCATGCTCTGCCAGTTCTATTCTTCTGTAATTCTTTACATCCGTATAGCATGTGGTACTAAAACCAAGAACTACAGTGAGACCAAAGCATACTTTTTTTGTCATATTGATCATTATAAAAAGTTCATATTTTTAGAAGCTCGGTTAATGCCTTTGAAATAAAAACCATAAATTTTCATTATTTCAAAATCTCCATGCTTGTCTTCTTACACACACACACACACACACACACACACACACACACACACACACCTACCGATGCACCAGAACACACACATACACATCATATGCACATAAACATGTACCCTTGCATAAATACACATGTTTAATGTCTAAGTCTACTGAAAATGTTACTTTGTGCCTATGGTAAGAACTCCAAAATACTGGAGCTAAAACATGTATCATTTTATTTTTTAATACTTTAAGATTTAAAATTTTATGCAACTATGCTATAGATGATGTAGAAATGTACACACTTCTGTTTCATTAACTTCTGTACTTCTTCCTATGAATGCTATCCAAAGTTATAAATGACAATTTTTTTGTGTCAGAAATTCATAGGAAAATCTACATTGCAAACTATATATTTTTTCTCATAGTTTCTATCTATACCTTTGCTTACTCTTCTTCAGTCTTGGGGATGCATTCTATTACTCTTTCACCTTTCCTAATGTTATATACTATTTTGTTATTTAATTTGTCAAATAAAGCATTATATGCAATATGATATTTAAAAATTGAACACCATACAACTGTTTAAAAATCAAGACTCCCCTGCACCATTCATACTTTTCCAACTCTCCTTCTTGAGATGAATTTATTTCTCTTTTTAGTGTTCAGTAGTTTTCTACCACCATTTATATCTTTCCTTTATTTCATTTAGTCATTGTATTCTATGCAAGACTAGAATTTACTGAAAGAAAAGATCCTAAATGGATTGAAGAACCAGTTTGAGACTATTCTATTCTATTTCATATGTGTGTGTGTGTGTGTGTGTGTATAACAAATAAGCAATAATATTTGTATTTTTTGCTTTAAAATTATTTTGTAAAGTAGGAAACTATAAAAATTCCAAATTTTACATTACAAACACTGTAATATTGCAATTAATAGGAAAATATAAACTCATTATAATTACATTAATACAGACACACACACACATACATACACACACACACACACACACACACACACAAGGACACATATAAACCACTACATTGAAAGGGTCTGCTGATTTCAGGTCAGGTGCAGAAAGCATACAATAGGAGCCTAAATGCATTGTTGTGACAGAAAATAAGAAAACTTAAAAAAATGGTTTGGTATTGTCAAAAGGACTCAGGAAACAATATAAAGGTGATTGCACTGAACCTCAGAATGAATTGCCTCTTTGACTGAGCTGAATGAAACTTATTTAGTGCACTTATGAATATACGTTTTTAAGACCATGAGAGAGAAAGAATGAAGTTGAGAAAGAGAGAATAAAGAAAACACATTTGGATTTTTTTTTCACACATTACTCTTCTTGTTTGATAAAAAAAAATTAGAAATTTACTTTATATTTTTGTATAAAATTTTTTCAAGTAAATATATGACTGTAGTTCGTGGGAGAAAAATTATAACAGAAAATTTTTATTAGTAATTTTGCAGGGAAATATTATATTAGAAAATCACTTTTTATCAAGCTCCATGAAATGTCTTGATGCAAGACAAGATTATCCATGGATTGCACTAATGCAGGCACAGTTGATGGAAGTTAGTGTTGGCACAGACAGAAGAGCTTTTCATTCACAAGTAGACATTACATATGTTCCTGGGTGCTCCTAGGTATGAGAGAATTCGAAGCTCTCAGGACTATGTATTAATATTCTAGAAGGAAGGAGTCAATAATTCTAACTTATCCACTGGAGATATCACCTTATATACAGGGAATATTAAATCAGAAGAATATGCTGAGAAACACCATAAATAGATGCAGATGGATCCAGAAAGTGAGACATTTAGCAGGACAAATGGTCCAGTTGTATTCATAAATTAATAATGGTACAAAAATATAAATTGACACTTTTTTGTTTAAGACAGATTTGAAAGACATAGTATACACATATAAATATGAACTAGATATTATAAAACATCTAAGAAATTATTGTTAATGGCATTATAGTGGGAAAAAATATGACCAGAATTTTCAGAGACACATACTGAAATATAGTGGGTTGAAATGTGCAATGTTTGGGATTTTATTTGAAATGCTAGCAAAAAGAGGTTAATGGAGCTTTGCAAATTTTGATAAATTTTTAATTTACATTATGAGTATATGGTATTTATTATTACCTATGTTCACACATATATTTGCTATTTTCATAATAAGCATAAAATACAGAAGAATATGAACACATGATTCTAATAGATTTGAAAATGTGTGTAATAAATTCCCTAGAAAAACACAGCTTTCCACATATGGCACACGAATAAGAAAAAAGCTGACCTGCCCTGTAACCCTCAGGTACCCAAGTCAAGAGTACTAGTCTTCCTACAGAGAAAACACTCAGCCTGAGTCAGTTCCTGGTGAGTTCTATAAGACATTCAAGAACATATAACCTCAATTTTACAGTTTCTTTCACAAGAGAGAAGGAGATGGAACAGTACTTTTATTTTCATGATGTCAGCAAAACTTTGAAAGAAAGAAGGCAAAAGAATGCAAGAAATGAAAAGTATGAGCGAGTCTCACTTAAAATACATGAGCAATAGTTGTAAACAAGTATTTGTGAACAGAGTTAAACCATGAAAGAATTTTGAAACTTTTGACATGCGAACTGCCCCTCAGGCACTATATTTTTTAAATCTGGGCTAAGTTTCTACCTCACACTACAAATAAATCAACTCTATTGTGTTAGACTTAACAGTGAATGAAAAAAGAAGCTGTTTAAAACTATGTAACAAAATCAACACAATTTACCTTTTATATTATGTTCTGATAATTTCAGGACTGCTTATTGTAATATTTCACATTAATGTAGCATGTAAGCTAATTCCTAAAGAAGATAGAAAGTCAGAAATTCTAGAGAAAAAGATTGACTTACCCATCCACATTAAATTCAAACTTTCTGGTCACCAAAAGATATCAAAAACATAATTAAAACACAATTACAAACTCAGAGATGACATCTTAAACACCTCAAAAGTGATAAATGATTAACTCCTAGAATCTAGAAAGTAAACTAAAACAAACAAACAAAAGACAATAAATGGACAAAATACCCGAATGAACACTTCAGAGAAGAAGAAATGTTACAAATAAATATACAAAGCATGTGTTGATAGAGATGTATATTACATAATCACTCTCTACTTGTCAAGTTAATAAAAATCAGCGTTTCTGACAATATTAAGTATCAAAGAGTATGTAGAACCTCCCAATACTTATATGATGTTGGCAGATGTAGGCAATTTGGGAATCACCTAAAATTGTCTAGGAAGCAAAATACATAGAGATCCTAAGGTTTTACTTCAAGGCACTTATCTCTAGAATATCTTGTATGTGACACAAAGAAACATAAAAGCATGGTAAGGCTTGCATTATTTTAAATTCTGAAAACAAAGTAACAATATGTAGGTTTTTCCCAAGAAAATACAAGAGGGAGAGTTTCCAGGAGGTGTACAATATATGGAAAAAGTGATTTCACAGAATTGAGGGGCTTTGTACTTGTTAGAGTATCTGTCTCAATCTCTTGACAGATTTTTGAGTTTTATTGAGTAGTTCGTTTTTTTTCTTATTGTAATAATTCATGCATTGTAAGCATACATCTTTGTTAGGTACAAATTGATAACGACATATGTGCACACATTTCTCATTTGACCCCTTCCCCAATTCCCACCTCGCTCCCTCGTCCTCCGTCCTTCTCAAGTTCAGGAATATCAGTACATGGGATTGCATTAAACTGAAGAGCTTCTGTGCAGCAAAGGAAACTATCAAGAATCTCAACAGAGAACAAACAGAGTGGGAGAAGATTTTTGCCAGTTACTCTTTGGATAGAGGTCTAATATCTAGGATATACAGACAACTCAAGAAACGCACAGCTAAGAAAACAACCCAATCAAAAAATGGGAAAAGGATCTAAGTAGACACTTCACAAAAGAAGAAATACAAATGGCCAATAAATGTATGAGGACATGTTCCACATCATTGGCCATCAGAGAGATGCAAATCAAAACTACCTTGAGATTTCACTTAACTCCAATCAGAATGGCAATCATCAAAAACACAAACAACAAATGCTGGCGAGGTTGTGGAGAAATGGGAACCCTAATATATTGCTGGTGGGATTGCAAATTAGTGCAACTACTTTGGAAGACAATATGGAGGATCCTCATGTTATGGGGTAAGGCGTGTTCCCCAAAATCTAGGTTCTTGGTATCGTGACGAAAAGAATTTCAACACATACCAGTCAAAACATCTGGCAGGATTTATTAAAAATTAAGGGAAAACTGGGAGAAAGGGAATAAAAGGGAGGGGGAATGGAAAGGGAATAGGTCACCCGGACAAGTCCAAGTGCATGTCCCAAGAGGGAAGGGGCGAACAAAGGGAGGTGCAGAAAGCTATAAGAGAGGGCGGGGTCCTCTTCTCCAACCCCTCTCTCTCAGGTTTCAGTTGGGCGATAGGTGGGCTCCTCAGGTGGGGG
>PVLC010002026.1:0-26529 GCA_004027655.1 Graphiurus murinus
TGACAGAAAAAAGAGGAAAAGAAAAGAAAGGAGGTAAAGTATAGCAGAGAGGAATATGGGGGGGGGCTTGTAAACGGGGTAAGGAGGGGGTTCAATGACCTAAGCGAGAGATAACAAAGCAAGTATTCATCCAAATAAACATAAACAAATCAAAGCAATAACAGAGTTTAGACAGATCAAAATTGAAAACTTAACACCAAAAGAGAATGAAAAAAACATAACAAAACAAAACCAAAATCCAAAACCAAAAAAAAAAAAAAAAAAAAAAAAAAAAAAAAAAAAAAAAAAAAAAAAAAAAAAAAAAAAACAAAAAATAAAAAATAAAAACAAAAAAAAGAACAAAAAGCCCAAAATCTACAAATAGCAGTCACTGAAATCAACGCTCTTCTAGTTCGTAAGTACCGATCTTAAATTTTCACGTGTGTCTTTGGCATTTTTAATTTATTTACTTATTTTAATTTGCTCTGTCAGTGCAGGCAGAGAGTTGCCCACTACTAGTTTATGTCTCTGGACTCTCCCCTGGGTCTGGTTGAGTCTCTGATTCTGCTTTTTGCTTTAGCAGTCTAAAAGCCAGGCCTTTCCAGAGACCCTGTGTGCACTGGGTTCCTCCACCCTTCTGGCCCTGTCTAGGCTCTAGCAGAGCGGATGGCTGAGTCTATCCTTTGTTTTGTGAATCCCGCACCCTGAACTCGAGGTGCGCGTGACTCGACTTACGTCTCCCTGCAGATCGGCCTGTTCCTGTTCTGATGGCTGGTGGTGCAAATGGATAATGATGGCCTGTGTAGCTAGCAGGAAGTTGGTGGGAGGGGCTGGCGTGCAGGCTCGGTTCTCTGCTGTTCGGCCTTTTCCACCTCCTGGACAGCTGGGGGTGCAGTCGGACAATGATGGTTTGGATAGCTGAGAGGAGGATGGTTGAGATGCGCTGGCGGCTAAGATGGTGGCAGCCACATGCTGGGTCCCCCAAATCTCCCGATCTCCACCCAGGCGCTCCAAGTTCACGCCCAGGCTTCAAGCACTCCCTCTCTTCCCCCAGTCAAGAGGCTGGGCTCCCGGCCGATCTGCTTCAGGCTCACTTTTCCATCCCTGGAGTAGAGTATGGAGGCTGACCTGCCTGCTCGGCCTACCTGGGTTGCTGAGGGGCGCAGGCTGGTGATAGTCTGGCCAGATGGCAGGTAGCTGGTTGGGAAGGGCTAACAGGGGGGATGGTGGGCCGCCGCTCCACGGCCCGCTGGCTCCCGCTGATTCATCCTGCCCCTCCCGGACTCAGCTCCTCCGCTCCCGCCTCAGGCCCAGGCCTCCGCCAAGAAGCTGCGTCCCACTTCAGGCTCTGGGCGGTCACAGTTCCGCGCTGAGGCGATGCGCTGGGACCGACCCCAGACCCGCGGGTGCCCACGCTGAATGCCCCACGGTTCTGGTCTCCGCCTGGTTGCAGCGCGGGGTGCCAGGGGTGCTGTGTCCTGGGGCCCGCCGTTCCCAGCGTCTGGGTGGTCCCCAAGGCTCCTGGTCCTGCCCTTCCACAGCCTACCTCCTCGGTGCAGAGCCCGGCTGCTGCCTGCCCCGGCAGAGCCAGGCCGGCGGGGGTCCGCATGGAGCGTGGGGCGCGGATCGCTGCGCGATGGCGTCTTTTCTTGTCCCCGCTCTGCTTTCTTGATCTTCTTTATTTGTTTGTGGTTCAAATTTCGCTTTTTTCCTTCTGTTGAAAAGATCTTTTTATGGTAAATTTAGAACCGAATCACGGCGTTTGTGAAAAGATGGTTTACTCAGTCGCCATCTTGTCAGTAAATCCCCGTCATTCATTTTTAAATGTCTTTTCATCACGTGGTAATCAAGGGGAATAAGAATTATTAAGTTCTCTTTTTGGAACTATTATATTTTGGATAAAGAATATAATTTTCTGGTATCTAATAAAATAGAAAATGAAAAAAGCGTTTTGTCTCATCAATTAACTTGTGCTAAGTTCTTCCTTCATGCCCACTCAATATAATACTAGTACATGTGAACACTGATGTTCATTGTACCATGTAAAAATAAAAATTCCACCACGACTTTAATGTTAATCAATATTGGAGGGATTTAATACATTGATAAATTATAAAATGCAATGAAATTATTTAAAAAGACGTGATATATACATATGACTATGCATAAGACCATTGAGGAGATTAAGTTTATTATAACATGAAATGAAGTTTTA
Organism: Graphiurus murinus; assembly: GCA_004027655.1. NCBI lineage: Eukaryota > Metazoa > Chordata > Mammalia > Rodentia > Gliridae > Graphiurus > Graphiurus murinus. The sequence goes on from PVLC010002026.1 coordinate 2,195, forward strand.
AAAAATAATGTCATATATATCTATGCTCTAGGTGAGTAAAGTAGAAGTTCCAACTGGATCTAAAGCATCATTGCATTTTCTTGAAGAAGAGCACACACACAGTACATTTCTTGGAAATGTACATGAGAAAATGTAAACAATTCTTATCTCTGGACAGTATGATTTGGTAGTCAGAAAAGAAGAATGTTCTCTTTACTTTCCAAATAATAGCACTGCTTAAATATGTGAGTATACATGCTTGTGTACTAATAAACTTTTAATACTCTTACATTGAAAATTGCAGATAGCATAATATGTAAAAGAAGAAAAAGTAAAATCAGAGTACTTGTGATAGAGGCACTGGTGTTCAGTTTTTGGTTTTGTATTTTTGCATGCGGGGGGTGGTGGGGTTATTGCTATGGTGGTTACATACATGTTTCAGGGTGGGAAGGAAGTTGGGTAGAGTATAAGGGAGAATAGAATTTGAGACTGGCAGAAGAGAATCAGTTACCACTTGTATTTTTTAATTCTTTTGTAGATAAAGAATATGTTGCTTCATTGTAATTAATTGCCTTGTTAGTTCAGTTTTGCTATTATGTTTTTCATATTTTGTTTTCATAGATATTTCTATAAAACTGAGAAGATATATATGTGTGTGTATGTATGTATGTATGTATGTATGTATGTATTTTTAATACTGGGGATTGAACCCAGCAGCATTCTACCTCCAAGCTACAACCCAGTCCTATTTTATTTTTTTATTTAGAAACAAGCTTTCAATAAGTTGCTAATGGCCTTGCTAAGTTGCTGAAGCTGGCCTTAAACCTGTCATCCTCTTGTCTCAGCCTCCTAGCAAAAGCACTTTATTAATTAGTGCTAACTAGATACCATTTTTAAACATAATTCAATAAATGTAAAAAAATGGTATTCTAAAATGCTAGAGTTTTAATTAAGGGGGTTCAAGTTTTTTATTGTAGATACCCTAGAACTTGAAATACGTAGGTATATATTTTGTATGAGCAAGCAAGAGGATATTCTCTGCTATTGCCCTTGGACAATATCTCGTATTTGTATCTTAATTTCTTAATTTATAAAATTAAACAGTAACATCAGTCCTATTAACTTCAAAGGAGATGAAATTGTTGAAAAAATGTTATGCACTCTACAAGGGCATAGAGATGACTAACAATGCAAGCCAGTTTGTGTCATGAAAAACAGCTTTGGAATACACTGCATCACACTATCATTGTATAATGATAACAGCCTCCTTTTTGATAAGTATTTCAATTTCTAATGCTGTCTCCTATATTCACCATACAATGCTTTAACATTCTTAAAAAATAATTCCTTCATATTACTTTTATGCTTAAATATCTCCAAATGCTTCCTAGCAAAATAGAATGAAATCCAAAACCTACCATGATCTAGATGACTACATATGATCATGCAAGAACCCTGTCAAATTCCTGAGTTTTTATCATATGCCTTCCATAGCCCTCGTGGCTAAGACAACTTGATGAACTTCAAGTACATCAATCTCTCCCTCCATGTTCTTTTTCTGTTCATTACATGGAGTATATTTTCCATCAGAGATTTACATTAATTTTGCCTGACATTTATCTCTACTTGGATATCATCTTCTCCATGACCACCCTGTCAAAAATCCCTACCTATCAGTCTTTACCTAATCACTGCAAACACTTTTGTATGTTGTTGTCTAAATGATTCCACCAGTGTGTAAGATCATCAGAAACTCAAAGAGGCAAATAATAGGCTCACAAAATATAATCATTTAAGGAATAGATCAATTAATATTTGAATGAATAAATGATCTGTGATATAAAAACTATCTAGCTGTTATACTTTCCTTGCATTTTATACAGGTTTTCTTTCTTTTTGACATCTAATTTATAAATTAGGAGCTAGATCTCATTTTAATAATCCATAATAGATCATTCTAAAAATCTGATGATTATTGATTCAAGTTTTAATGGAATTAGAACTTGCAAAGTAACATTTTCTATCTGATCTCCCATAGAGATAGTTGGGCATAAATTTATCTTTTGTATAAAGTGTTTTTTTTTCAAAGACTAAATATCACTGTTTCCTCTTGATTTTTTTCCATGTGTGTGTGTGTGTGTGTGTGTGTGTGTGTGTGTGTGTGTGTGTGTATGTGTGCGTTACTGTGTGTATAACTCTGAGTTACACTTCCAGTCCTATTTTTTTTTTTTAATAAAGTCTTGCTCTCAAACCTGTGAACCTTCTGTCTCAGCCTCCCAAGAGTTAGGATTACAGGTGTGCATCATTACTCTCAGCTTCCCACTGATTATTTATTGCCATTGGCACAGTGAAATGGGATGTATGCTTCCCTAACATGCTTTCAGGCATATACTCACACTGTAGCTCTTCCTAATGTGTGTGCATCTGTCCTGTTGTGTAAAGAAAGTAGACAGGCTTCAGCAGTCTACTAGGGGTTCTCTCATTTTTACCTATCAGGTTTATGTAGGAACTTCAATGCCAGCATCTGGACAGAATGGCTTCAAATGAGCTCAGTGCTGCCTTCTGAGCCTAGCAGAAATGAATTTGATGATGGTGGTTTCTTGTTCAGTTTTGCTTTGACTTTTATATATCTTGCATAAGTGCCATTCCCTATACCGCATCCAAAATAATAGCTTATTTATGATTCCTGATTATTTATTGTTCTTTAAAAATAAAGGAGCGGGCGTGGTGGTGCACACTTGTAATCCCAGCATTTGGGAGGCTGAGACCGGAGGATCCAGGTTCGCGGCCAGCCTCAGCTACCTAGTGATGCACTCTTCAACTTAGTGAGATCCTGTTTCAAAATAAAGAATAAAAAATAGGGCTGGGGGTATAGCTCGGAGGTAGAATGCCCCTGAGTTCAATCCCCAGTACCCCCCCTCCCCTGGCAAAAAAAAAAAAGTCTGAATAACAATCATAAAACATTCATGAATTAATTAACAAATGTTTAGTTAAAGTGAAATATTTTAAACCAAGTACTATTTGCTTTTTTAAAAAAAATATGCTCAGATCCCTAGGTTAAATGTTTACAGTCAAGCTGGACATGGTGGTATACATCTGTAATCCCAGTGCTTAGAAGGCTGACTCAGGAAGATTGCAGACTCAAAGTTAACTTCAGCACCTTAGCAAGACCCTGTTTCAAAATAAAGAATAAAAAGGGCTGGGAATGTATATTGGAGGTAGAATGCCCTTGGTTCAATCCCTAGTACCAATGGGGGGAAATATTTACAGACCTTATTTCATTTATCATGAGATTAGGTAACTTTATAAGTTCATACAGGTAATAAATTATAAACCACATTGTGAAATCTTGACTACCTCCAAAGGCCATAGTTTTGGAAGAATCAGTTAGTCTTAGGGCTATATATCTATAAAATGCAGTATTTATACTATTCTTTTGTTTGTTACTGAAGAATAAACACAGGGGGATTCTACCTCCAAGCTTCCAAGCTACACTCCTTTTTCTTTTCCTTCCTTCTTTCTTTCCTTCCTTCCTTCCTTCCTTCCTTCCTTCCTTCCTTCCTTCCTTCCTTCCTTCCTTCCTTCCTTCCTTCCTTTTTCTTTTGAAACAGTATCTTCTAAGTGCTTAGGGTATCATTAAGTTGCTAAGGTAGGTGTCAAAACTTTTATCCTCCTGTCTCAGCCTTCCAAGCACTGGTATTAAAAGCATGAATCACATTTAATGGCTCCTACTTATACTATTATTATTCCTAGATAAGATTTGAGCATTGGAATTCTTTGTCTAGTAAGACCCTCTTCCCTTGGCTCTTTGACCACCAAATATGGAATTAGGTCCTAATCTCATTTAATGTCCAGTCACCCTTACATTTTTATGTGTTTGGGGGCATAGAAATAGCATTCTCAACACCTGCCACTTAAAAGAGTTGGTTATTGATTATTGTACTTCACTAAAGGAATCTCAGTAAGGCTAAAATAATGCAGAATACACAAGAGATAGGAAGACCACCTCTTTAAAGTACATTCAGCTTACCATAAGGCTTGCATCAGCCGTCTTCCTCTTCAAACATTTGCACAGTCCTTGATAATCTGACTCTGTATCCAGAGCAATAGAAAGCAGGAAAAAAGGCCCCGGGGAGAGATGACAGGAAATACACACATAGGTCTTAATCTGAATGACTCCTTGAGTTTTCGTTTGTTTCTGCCAGTTCCCAAATAATTGGAACTCTGCCAGTAAAAATGACCAATTGCTCATTTGTCAGGTTAAATTTGTTATATGATTGATGCCCCAATTGCTAGTAAGCAAGAAAGGGGCAAAAAAGTCAGCTATCTGCCCTATTTCAGGCATCAGTCTACAATTTCCATTGTTACAATGATTGACAACTCAGATTAAAACCTCAATTCAAAGGACTGGAATGTTAGGACAGAAACTCCTGTATTTACCTGGAATAGGAAAGTAAACCAACAATTGAAGCAATTCTTGTGTATTGAACCGAGAAATGGTAAGGACTGTGGTGAACTGGAAGCAGAAGGCCTGCCTGAGGGAACAGCTACAAAAATTTTCACCTGGACTCTAAGAACTGTTTGAGAATAACTAACTTGATATCTGGCTACATATCACTGACTTCTGGACCCTACTGTGGTCAATTCAAAATGCATATAATGTATGTTGGATAGACATTAAAATAGGGTTTTGTTTTTACTACCTCGACACCTAGAGCTGCCCTCCAGGATTTTTTTTTTTAAATCTTTGGAGATGATGCTGACTTCTTTCCAGTCCCCTGAGCTTGGCACAATCAGTCTCATGGAATCCTTTGAATCCCGAGTGTCAAAGTGCAGTGAAGGAACCTGTGCCACAATATCACAAATTTTAATACAGCCACCTCTGCAGGAGCTCCCAACATATGTCTAAATATTGGACATTGCCACAAGAGCCACAGCATGGAAAGAACAGGGACAGTAGTGCTAAGAAGAAAGAAAGAAAAGACTGATAAATTTTCATCCTGTTTCTTTTTAAAGTTAATACTAGCTAAACATGTTGGCCCATGCCAGTAATCCCAGTAATTGGGAGGCTGAGACTGAAGGATCACAAGTTAGAGACCAGCGTCAGCAATTTGGTGAGACCTTGTTTCAAAATAAAAAAAAATTAAATAGGGCCTGGGGTATAACTCTGAGGTAGAGTGCCCCTGGTCTCAATCCCCAGCGTAGCACACAGACACAGACACACACACGCGCGCACACACACACACACACACACACATACACACACACACGATACCAGTGGATTTCAGTAATATTCCCACCACATACCTTGTCAAGAATGTAAATGAAGATCCTGGAAAAGATGTGAGCTTGCTTTCTGCTACTGTTGGTAGACCCTGAGCTGTACTTGTTGCCCCAAATTAGGCATGCACTTGGAAGCTTCTCAGTGTTCACATGTCTACTTTTCCAGGAGGAGAGTGTTTCCTTGCAACATGCTCACCAAGGAAATGCAGCATGGGAGTCAAGGAGACCACAAAAGCAGAGAGTACACTGCCGCTTTCCTCATCCACTATGGCACCAGGGTCCTGGAATATGATGCAAAGGCTTTACAAAACTCACTCTGCTGCTGATGTAGGAATACTCTTTTTTATTTGTTTTTTTGTTTGTTTGTTTGTTTTGTTTTGTTTTGTTTTTTTTGTACACAACACTTGCTCCTGTTTTTTTTCCCTTGAGACTAGTCAACTCTCACATTCATTCCTTCTATGACTTTACTCCAGTGTACAGTTTTACTCCCAGGTTCTCCAAATTATCTATATCTCCCAAGAAGTGATGGCAAAAAAATGACCAAAATAGCAAAGTTTATTTCAAAACCCTTTTATAATAATAAAATTATATGCATGATAATGTTTTTGTCATATTATTTGTGAAAACAAGAGAAATGGAAGTATCCTAAATGCAGTATTAAAGAGTGAAAATATGGTTTATTCACACAGAAGGATATTATTAACAGAAGTGTGACAAATTATTTTAGCATGTGTGTGATACTGGGGATTGAACCCACATATACTCTATCACTGAGCTACTCCCCAAACTCTTTCTTGAAACAGGGTCTCCTTAAGTTATTGAAAGCTGGCTTTGTACCTGCAATCCTTCTGTCTTAGCCTCCAAATACTAGGATTATGGGCATGTGCCACCATATTCTGATCTGTGTTTTAAAGAGACCATTCTAATTGCTGAGTTGAACACAGGCAGCAGAAGGGGAGTAGCAGAAATGGAAAGAGTGTTACAGTTAGGAAAACAATATGAAACTCCAGGTAGATGATGGTGAGAGTTTGGAACAAGAAAGTAGAAGGGAAGGTAAAAAGAGTGTTTATCTCCTACTTTGAAGGCTGATTTGAAAAGATTTGCAAGTGTATCAGCAGTGAGAAAAAAGATAAAAAATGGGTCAAATATTAGTCTAAGATTTTTGACAACAGTAAGTGAAAAAAGAAGTTAGCATTCAAAGAGGAGAAACTGCAACATATAATAGGTTTGGGGGAAGAAAAAACAGATATTGTTATGGAAATTTTAAGTAAATATCTGTAGGGATAAAAAAGGGTCATTAGAATTAAACATAAAATAGTATGTATATAAACTGATGGGAATGACCCAGAATTGAAGAAAAACTGATGACTCAAGACATTGGAAGTACTTTGGAAAGTTATTTCCTTAAGTAAGTCTGAAGGATTAGGACATGGTTCACAATTAGAGTAACTGGTTTTAAACAAGAACACCAGTCTTTCCTACCAACCAGAGTCAAGGGAAGGCAGATAGATACATATACAGGTTTTGGATGGAGATGTTAATTGGAACACAGAGGATTTTATTTATTGTTTTATAGTCAACAGATAGTAATGCAACATGAAGACCAGTGCCTATGTGAAAGAGGCTTGGAGAGAGAAAGAGAAGAATGTTTATGATAATAATTTAGGGAAGTAGAAGAAAAAATGGTGTAAGATTAACAGTTATAAAACTCAATTGTAGATGTCATGGATTTAAGGAGAGATCAGTAAACATGATTGTAGATTCTTAGGAGTAGTGATAGCTCAAAGAATGCAGACTTCTAATTGCTGGAAAACTAAATTTGACAGTGGTTAACTTTTTATAAATAGAATGGGAGAAGGAGGATCAAAGGAGTTGAGGGACTTTGCAGTTTGTGAAATTAGCATGAAAAAAGTGAGGAATAGAAAAAAACATTGAAGGAGAAATGGCTACTAAGACCTTGTTTTACTGATGAACAATTCTTACAATAAATATACTTAAAAAAAAAGTTGACATGAGAGTTTAAGAATGTAACACTTGACATTGTAATGTTAGTAGAATAGCTTTTGGAAATGTGAAAGTTCAAGCTATAACCACAGGGTGGTTAAGGTGATATTAAGGGAATATTAATGAAGAAAGGTTAAAAAAAAGTCAGAAGATGGGAATGATTACTTATGTGAAATTGAAATTATCAAAATTTATGATAAATGCAGTATTGTAGAGCATTTCAGAAGATAAAACTTTATGGAATGAGGGAAAGTAATTAATACTGTATATAATATTGCATGTCTTAAAAACATAAGAAATTATCAAATAAATGAGGTAAGCATTCAAGTTAAGAACTGCTTATGAAGATGACCAATATCCATAGAAATTAAGTTTATGCAAATCTAATAATTTTATAGTCATCTAATTTATAGACATGCATACATACACATACACAGAGTATGATGTTATAAAAAATTTGAGTCATGTGAACTTGCACACACTGCTCAGGGACCTGTATATTAGTACAACCTCTTTGGAGACAAATTTAATTTTAATTGACAGATATAAATTTGTCAGAGCTTCAACAATTCCCACTTAAAAGAATAGTTTCAAGAATTTCATTTCCCCTACTTGTCACCTAGGGGGTTCAATTAAAAAAAATGTCCTGGACTTTTCTAAGCAGAATCCTGGAAATAAATTAAATTTAATAGTCTTACCTACTCCTTGTCTGTGGTTTCATGTTCTGCTGTTTCATTTACCAATTGTCAACTATACTCCAAAAATATTAAATGGAAAACTACAGTTTATGATTTTAAATAACTTTAATTTTATTATATTGCCATAATTGTTATATTTTATTATTAGTTATTAAAAGTAATGCATAAGTTATACTTTATAATGGGTATATATGATAGAAGAAATATCTGTGCATAGGATTTGGTTTTCAGCATCTACTGGGGCCCTATCAATGGAGGGGAACTGTGATAAAAAAGTGAGTCTTATCATGCGTGACTCATGGCTTTAAAAATACACTAATACATGGAAACAATGAAAATGCAGAGGATATTTACTTAAAATAAATATTTATCATGTAGGTTTCAACTGAATTATCTCAATAAGAGCATAAGTACATAAATAGTGGTATATTCATAGAGTATATTATACAAACTTCTTGAGTGAGTAGATAAAACATAAATAGTTAGCTCAAAAATAAAACAGAGGAACAAAATAAGAAGGCACTATATTTTATAAAATGTGATATAAAACACATGACAAACAATATTTTGTTCTCTATAGATGTGCAGATAGATTAAAAAAAAAGAGAAATCCACACCATATTTTAGAAAGATGTTACCATCTCTGGAGTGTGTTAACAAAGACGAATGATAATGGAGAGAATTCATTGAGTTTGAAATTCATCTAAAAGATATAAAACTTCTTTAAAACTATCTGAAGTACCTAGGGAACATTATTAGCATTTTATGAAAAATTACAATAATTTCATGTTTTAAGCTTATATAGCTATATAAAACTATAGTTTATATCTATGTATATTTGGATAATTTTATTAATTTTAAAGTTCATTAAGTAGTATTAAAATTATCTGTAGGAACAACAACCACAAATAGAACATATGACCCGTGATATGAATGATTTTCATCCTTTGTTACCAGGATCACTTTCTTTATCATTTCACTTTGTTACCTAAATATAACAACAACAAATATATATAACAATTAAACAAATAGCTAATTAATCATAGCTAGTACATGAAATAGTTATTAGACTTATATTCTAAAATAAGAATTATATAAAAGTTTACCAATAAACCAACAAACAACCAAAGTCGTGTTATTTATTTTTTTAGATTACAGAAAAGAGTTGCAGTGTTCAAAGGCAAGATGGCTACATAATAAGCAACACCATGTTAAACAAAGAAAAGGAAATTCTCCTCTAACCCTACCAAATATTACCAGAGGGATTTTTTTCTTGTGCTTTGGGTATAACTTATGTGTCTGTCTTTCTTGTTAACTTGAGCCCTTTGAAGGTCAGGCCTATCTCCTTCATTTGTGTGACCCCAGAAGCTGGACCCCAGTCTGACACATCTCAGTGGCTCAATAGAGGTGTGAATTGAATTTATCTCAGATGCAGCTATAAGGGGACAAAAAGCAATAGAATAATGGGAAACAATTCACAAAAGGATCTCATTTTAATTCTTTCATTTGTTAATAGACACATGGTAGAAACTTGAAATAATAATGAAACAAAACAAAATACATGATATAAATGTCTCATTCACTTCCTGCAGTATATCTTTCCACTGATAATAACACAAGATCACAATTGAATATCAAAGATCCTCTATTATTTTAAAAAAAATCCAGGTTAGCATTGTTCTTAAAAATATATCCAGACTATTTTTATCATACTTCAATATATACTCCATATGATATATGACATGGTTACATTTTTAAAGAATACAAATCTATGAGTAGAAATATTAAAAAGAATATCCTTTGTTAAAAGAAAACAAAAATAATGGAATCAATTGCAACAACTTCCAGCCCATAAATGGAAGAATAATTGAAGTTTTTAAGGTTAAATAGCTTTATCTAAAACCGTGAGTTACAAAAAAAAAAAAATCTGTATCAGTAAATTTTCTCAGTACACAAAGATGCATGTCTAGTTATGTTCTTAGAATGTTTACATATAGAATACTTTGTCACAAACTGACACTTTTTTCAAGAACACATAAGAGACTGTAGGGTAAGATAACTGAATGTCTATAGAGTTTACTAATAAGATTGTAAAATTTGATGTTCTCTTACCACAGGTATTGCAGCACTAAATAGAACTTCTTTTAAATGTTATTTACTTTTCTTTATCCACTAGGTAATATATTCAATTAAGAAATAATTTTCTGTCATCAGCCTTTCAAAAAACTTAGTTAACACTATCTGCAGTGCAGATGCTTAAATATTCTAAACCATTTCTAGCCAATAGCAATAAAAATAATGAATGCAGTTTTGACAAACTTAAAAATTACCTTTTCGTAATGATTTGTTGGAGGCATATCTTTGAGTAATATAAAAGAAAAATCTAAAAATATTTTTGATTATCTGGCATATTTTCTGTGACAGTAAATTTATATTAGAGCGAATCCTTATTTTGCTTTTAAAAAACTGAGCAATGTCTATTAACATTTTGGCTGATTTCAATACCATAAATTTTGGAATAAATCTCAGAGTAGATCATAAAGAATCACAGCTACATCGAAATGAATGATTGCTGATGCATCCTCTCATTTCTTTAACAAGATGGAAAATAAAATGCCCTCTTGCCTGAAAGATGATTGATTGATTAGGAATGGTTTTTACATATGAAGTATCCAATCCTGTTTTAAGACAGTTTGGAAATTTCCTTTTCTTTCAGAGTCATTATGTATTTGAACTCAGTAGTAAGGCTTTACTAACCAATCAAGTTTGGTTTGCATTGGATACATTGGATACATTCATACATTCCTACCTGTCATTGGTATTAATATTTTCTGGACAGCTACTAACAATGTGTGTGTGTGTGTGTGTGTGTTTCCTACATAGGTATCTACTAGACTTTATAATTTTATTTCTTCCTAGGAGAGAAGGAAAGAGGAGACTCTGAAACCATGATTATAGTTAGTTCTTACATTTTATGACACTGTCAAATTAACTTGCTACAGAGAAAAGCCTAGGTCACTAAGATATACCATTTCTGTTAATTTTAATTATATAGTAGAAAGCAACTTTTGGGCAGTGTTTTGTGTGATGGAATAGGTTTTTCAAAACTTCATGATAGTATAGAGATAATGACTGGCTGTGATACTACCCCACAGATAGGATGAGACAGTTTAAAGTTGGGCCATCTCAAAATGAAATTATTTTGGAAGTCTAACTCCTAGTTTGTTTGGTTAGGGTCCATAGCAGATCTGCTTTTGTTAAGTGATATTCTAATCATCATAACGATATAGTTAGTTTTATGTACACACATAGACAAAAATATAAAAAAAATGACCATATTAGGAATTAATTCTTCAAAACTCTTACTTAAGGAAGTAACTACGATATATGATTTTCAAAAATTTTGTTGGTGCATTGTCATTATACGTCATAGTGAGGTTCAATGTGATAAAAAACATACATGCACACACTCTTTGTGTATTTTCCTCCACATCCCACCCTGCTCCCCACTCCTGTATCCTCACTGAGTTAGTGAGAGTGGTAATAATACCTTCACATATTGCTGTGGAATTAATTGAACTGTTTCTTTCCCCAGTCCTCCCTCTTCCCCTCCCTAACCCCAACCACCAACCATTTCAACTACTCTACAGACTTATCTTTGCACTATTTAAGGTCCCTTATGTTTTCTATTTTATCTCTAGCTTCCACAAATGAGAGAAAACATACCACCCTTGATATTCTGAGACTGAATAATCTCATTTCCCATAATATTCTCCACTTCCATCCGTTTTCTTGCAAATGACATAATTTTATTCTTCTTTATGGTTGAGTAGAATTCTATGTATATATACACCACATTTTCTTTATACATTCATCTCTTTATTGGCACCTATACTAATTCAATAATTTGGCTATTGTGAATTGTGCTTCTATAAATATGGGTATACATGCATCACTATATTATTTTAACTTTAGTTTTTTAGAAAAGATACTGCTATGTGTTATATCTAGGCCATAGGGTAGTTTAATTTCCAGAGTTTGAGGAACCTCCAAATTGTTTTCTATAATGGTTGTACTAATTTACATTCTGTCAAAAGTATTTGAGTTACTTTTCTTCCATATTCTCACCAGCATTTGTCAATCTTTATATTCTTGATTTTTTTTGATGTTTGATATTCTAATTGGAGTTAAGTAGGATCTCAGAGCCTACAGAGAGAGCCTGCAGAATAGGAATAAAGAACTTATATATAGAGGATATAAAGAACTAAAAAAAAAATTAGCACTAGAAAAAGGCATTAGAATGGAACAGACTCTTCTGTAAAAAAAAAAAAAAGAAATATAATTTGCCAATAAGTATATGAAAAATTTTCAACATCACTATCAATCAGGGATATGTAATTTTAAAAATATACTTAAGGATATATTTCCTAGTGGGCAGATATACCAAATATAAATATAATTCTTTAGAAGAAAACTGTATTTATTTATAATTTTCCCCTTGTTGACTTTATTCCTAATAGTTGTATTGGAAAGGAGCATCATAAGATTTCTGCTTGGCTAGAAGGAGTGGATTCATTATTATTAAACTTTCAATGTAATATGTAAAGCATTTTGAAGAATTTTATAAGCAAATAGTGTTTAAAAATACATGCACACATTCTATGAGGAGAACATTATAATAAGTTAAAGTCATTTATTTTTATTTTGGGTCTTTTAATATCTGGTAAATTACTGGCAACTCAGAAGATTTTCATAAATGTAATCAGCATTTTCAAGGTATCACCTTCTTACGAATTATTAGTTTCCTCAGCAATAGAACACAACTTTGACTGGTTTATTCTTTTTATACTTAATTGGAAATCCTCCCTGAATATCGAGAGAGCATTTGGAGGGATCTCATGTATGCAGAAGCCCCACAATGGCTGTGTCAGTCCTTGTAGCAGTATTAATATTCTTCTGCTCCACACCAGCCCATCAGGTGCTGTTTCTGCTGGGTGCTGACCTACCAACTACAAAGGGTGCTTCCATCATTATTCTTAGAGAAATTACTCTGCTCTCAGAATCAGAAAATTTCTTTCCTAAAAACCATCAAGCACTACAGAATGGCAAATCTGAGCGCTGCTCTGAAAAAGTTTGAAAATGGTCCTCTTCATGTAATGTTAATGACATGCTTTCTGGACCTTGTGGTTTTGAATATGACAGTGAAACATTTCAGCATGATAAGGGCTAGTTTCACCTGTATTGTAGTAACTAAACTTTGCTATAAAATATTTTTGTAGACATATGTGTGCCCATATGCTTTAACTACATATTTTCAGTAGTATGTTAAAATTTGAGCTACCCTAAACTAACCAGAAGCTTACCTTCCAGGAGGAGGTACGAAAAGGTTATAACACTCTTTATCTCTGACCAAGAGCAGGTGGAATGAGCATAATGCATATTAGAAATTATTTTACAAGTTTAACGATTGGTATTCAAAAATGTAGAAATTGTGTATAATGATTATCCTTTGCTGGAAAAGCTATAGCTATTATTGTTTAGAATGAACCTCTTAACTTGGGATTCAGTCTAACCCTGGATACAAATGTTTATGGGAATATTCTGCCTCCCGACCCTGACTGAGTTTAGATGCATGGCTCCTGAAGAATATCAATGCACTTGTCTCTAGCGAAACTCTCCTTCTAGACAGTCTCAGAACATTTGAAAAGATAGACTTCGTTGAGATTACAAAACTGGCTGTCTGACTGTTTCTATCCTGCTTACTAATGAATGCATGTATGGCAGGATCCAGTTTGTACTTGTTTCATTCAACATAGATGGCACAAAAAGGGAAATATGGAAGAAGAGGAAGTATACAATTTCTATGTGCCTCTTATGGCTCAATGGTCACTATATTCCAATAATTATTAATGTTGTAGATAATGGAAGAAGTCTCAGGCAGATCAGTTTGCACAAGATAATAGCCAATAAGTAGGGTTCAAAATCTCTAGAAGACTGTGTTGCTGAATCTTACCTATGGCTCCCAATTTCTTATTCCCCTAGGATGATTTATCCTAAAGGAAGTTCCACAGGAACCATGCCTACCTCAAAAATACATATTCCAATGCATATTAAGTGATATTTGTATCATCAGTGGGACACAGCTTTATTATGTTTCCCTAGATCCTCTTTAGACATTCACAATTTTTCTGAGGGGCCTTTCCCACCAGTTTTCCACTTATGTCCAAACATGACCAAATTCCTAACAGCATAAGTATATGTTGTAACCCAACTGTATATGAGAAACTACAAGAATTGTGAGTTATATGCAATTTTATATTGTTTATTCAGTTTAAGATTGTGCTATTGACAGTTTGGGGTAATCACTGGTTTATGAGGTCTGTGTTCAATCAAACACCTAAAAATATTCGTGGTTAGTTATTAAGTTTGATACCTAAGGATTGGGCCTAATTTCAACTTAGTTGAAATAAAACATTTGACACCTCTGCTTTTAAAGAAACACCCATGTTATTTGATTACCAAGCATAATAAGACATTTTTTCTTCAATGTCTCATTTCTCTAGAGAGACAGAGACAGAGAAATATCTGGTGTGGTGCTGTGGTGCCCAGGATTAAGCCTAGGGCTGTTCTATCTCTGAGCTATACCCCCAACTCTATTTTATTTTTTACTTGGTCTCACTAGGTTCCTGAGCATCTAATTTGCTGAGGTTGGCTTTAAACCTGTGATCTTCCTGTCTCAGTTTCCCAAGTATTGCAATTACATGCAGGTATCACCACACCCAGCTTGTCGTAGCATGTTTTAACTCATTCTATATATAGTTATTGGGTTAATTTTACTCTCTTTCTGTGTGTATGTGTATGTATGTATGCTGAATAAAGCTCTCCACCAATGTTTGTGCCAAGACTCTCGTGTTATTGATAAAATACAAAATGTCATTTAAATTTGAATTTCAGGTAAATAACAATATATTAGCATAAGTATGTCCCATGCAATACTTGAGACACACTTACATTTAAAAATATTCATCAGAAGTTAAGTTTTATAATTTTATTCTGCATTTTGTTTTGCTAAAACTGGCAACTCAAATTGTATATATGTGTATATCTATATATCTATATCTATACATACTCAGATGTATACATACAATCTTTATATATATGTATATGTTACATAAAATATCTTTAATCTATTATCTATCTATCTATCTACACACATATATGCATATAAATTTTCCTCAGTTATAGTATCAGTCAATTTAGGCATTAAAATTTTTGTCTACATAGAAACAAGTGTATTTTAGTCTACATAATTTAAAGACTTATTTCTACTCCTGAAAGTTTTGACTACTGATTTAATTCTGCATAGAAATGGCATGCATTCCCCATATCCAATTTCTTGTTCCCTGGATGTTTTATTCTAAGAATGCGTTCACTTCAAAAGCCAGTGTAAAGCCAGAAATAGATCCTTCTCATGGATGCAACCTTCCAAATCTAAGCTCAGTGATTTGGAAGGTTCAGCTTTCCAACAGCTAGCAAGTCCATGTTCAACTTCCTGTATACAGTATTTTAGTTCCTCTACTCTTAATTTTGTTAGTTGACTTAGTTCATGAGAGCTGGTTTTCTATCCTTGTTTTCTGGGTTTACTCTGTCAGATTGCAAATACAGACTGCTCTGTGTTAGATACCATTTATCCTCAAGCCTCCCTACTCTCCTTCCTTTGAAAATATGAGGTATTCTATATTCCCATCAATCATGTTAGAGACCAAAAGAGCCTCAGTGCACTTGTTTTTAATATGTTGCATTTAGAGACCTTTCTCTAAGGAGCTCAGTGTACATTACTAACATTTTCTAATTAATTCTTAGAGCATTCATGTGAGGTTTTGTTATCCTACTCCTGTGGCTTCCAAATAATACCATGACCATAAGGTCACACTGTAAGTTTCCAAAACTTCTCAAATTGTTACAAGGGGCTCCTAGGACTTTCTAGCACTTCCTCAATCTTCTCATTTTAAATCCACATATGTCTCTCTTTCCTCAGCTCCTCCCTAGGCTCCTTCCTTTCATAGTCCTAGTTAATGCTTCCAAATTATTCATCATTTAAATAAATGTCACTTTGATATGTTAATTTAAAATAAACACCACTATCTTTTAAATAATATATCAATGTGATGATGAATATACTTAAAAATTCAACTATTAGCCGGGCAAGGTGGTGCACCCTTGTAATTCCAGCATTTGGGAGGCTGAGATCGGAGGATCCAGGTTCGCTGCCAGCCTCAGTTACCTAGTAAGTCACTCCACAACTTAGTGAGACCTTGTTTCAAAATAAAGAATAAAAAATGGGGCTGGGGGTATAGCTCGGAGATAGAATGCCCCTGAGTTCAATACCCAGTACTGTTAAAAAAAAAAAAAAAATTCAACTATCAGCTCCTTAATGAAATGAGCTGCTGTGGGCAAATTATCTAAACTTTCTGAGCCTCAGTTTTTCAAATAAGAAAGATACTATTTTTTTTCAGAACTGTTATAGAAACTTAAAGAACATAAAGTAATAAATACATTGCCCTCCACTTAGCATCCATTCAGTAGCCTTCAATGAGGTTATTAGAATAAACATATTGAGATTGGATATAGAGTTGCTGTATGGAAGTACCTTATGGAATTTTAAGAGAATTCTAACTTTGGATTCTCCTTAGTTCCCTCATTAATAGCATTTATTTCTAAGACTTTGGGAGATAAAATGACTTCAGATATCTAGATAACAAACTTTCCAAATTTCATGAATCTGTTACATTCCTATATATATGCATAGGAAAGAACATGGAAAATTGAAGATATCTGACTTTAAATTTGTTACATTATGTTGGGTTTATTATTTCATCTTATTAAATATTGGTTTTCTCACCTATAAAATAATTGGCATAACCATACATACCTCGTAGTTGTAAAGATTAAATGATATGAAAGTTGACGATGTGCAGCATGGTGCTGGTAGATAGGAAGCAGCATGTTAATGTTAATGAAAATATTACATCTTTAGAAATTTTTATTTTTTAACATTTTTTGTCTTATCATTTATTTAATTTTTTAATTGGTGCATTGTAATCATACATCTTTGTTAGGTACAAGCTGGTAAAGGCATACATGCACACATTTCTCATTTAACTCTTTCCCAATTCCCGCCCCACTCCCTAGCCCTCCCTCCTTCTCAGGTTCAGTTTAGTGATTGACTTTGATAAGTTTTTGAAAGTACATCATGTGCTTTAGGGTGTTTCCCTTCCCCCTCCCACATCACCTTCAGTTAAATCAACTTCTTTGCTCACTAAGGTTTCTCCTTCTTCATCTGGAGTCCCTCTTATGCCCCATTTACTCCCTAGCATCTGCATATTAGGGAAACAGTCTCTTCAAAGCTCTTCTAGTCTACAAGCCTCCTGGTAGGCACTTTGAGTATTAATTAGCAAGCAATGTTTTTTATTAATGCTTCTCAATTATGTAATTTATGTATTTTTGAAATGATCACTTGTTAAACAAAAGGCAATTCTTTGAAAAACTTAGAATCATGAAAAGTTATATCCTAATTCCAGTATGTTCTAAAATCCAATGGGTTCATATTTTAATCAAAATTCCTTCAACACATCTGGTCAGTTAGTTGGTTTCCTAAAGAGTCCTGGGGGCTAATGATAAATTCAGTAATATTAGTTTCCTGGGTCTATTCTAGGAATCATCTTTAAGATTTTGTTCCTCTTGCTTATTTTAGTTTCTAAAACAATATTTAAAAAATTATAAATCCATATAAAATCAATAAATTCCACTTCTACTTTGATCTTCCACCTTGGAATTTTCATTACAGTTTTTAAAATTAATTTGTTTTCATTGTTATCCAAAAGTACAGGTTTAATATAGTTCCCTGAACTTACAGTACATATTTTCAGAGTTTGTATGAGGAAGCGATGGCTAATACACTATTTAAACCTAAACCAAAATAATTTCAACTTTACACTGAGACAAATTGAAGGAATGACATATTATATTTATTCCTGCCTTATGAAATTCTACTTATCACATATATCGAATACATAAGTAAAAATGAATAGATTTGAACACTACAGTGAAGTTTGCTCTTTATATTCTCTCTCAGACATTTCTTTTTTTTTTTTTTGGTTTTTTTTTGGCGGTACTGGGGATTGAATTCAGGGGCATTCTACCTCCAAGCTATACCCCCAGCCCCATTTTTTATTCTTTATTTTGAAACCGAGTCTCACTAAGTTGCGGAGTGCCTCACTAGGTAGCTGAGGCTGGCCGCGAACCCGGATCCTCCGGTCTCAGCCTCCCGAATGCTGAGATTACAAGCGTGCGCCACCACGCCCGGCTCTCCCTCAGACATTTCTAAACATTCTAACCTCCCTGGAATGTTTTAGTTGGTGGCTTTATGTCTAATATAATTTAATTGCAAGTTATAAATTTCATATTTGAATAACCTCTGCAATTCATTAGATTGATCCAATAAAATGGATTTACATCATAAGCATAAAAGAAAAAACTTTTACTCAGATATATGTGGGATAGTTTTTAATCACACTCAACACTGAAGTTTTTGGTGAACCTTAAACTTGACTGTAATAAGGATAAGTAAATGGGCTAAATGCTTTCTACAGATTTTGACGTGAATACCATATGTAAATCAATGATAATTTTATGCCATTTTCTGAGAGTAGAAATTGACTTAAATTCTGTTTAAATCACTCCAATCTTAAATTTGGATGTGATAGAAAAATTTATACCTTTACTGGAAAAGATAAAATGAGTAGTTAAAATAAAAATCTCCTTTTTCACTTTCTCCTATCTTCCAGTTGACTTACTTTTGCACTAGCGTAAATTAGTAGTAAATGTGAGGAATAAAGACAATCTTTTCTTTCAAAGTAGCAAATTACATAGAAATGTATTCCTTTCTATTTTGTAATTGTATTCTAGCACTCATTGTGTAACTATACATGTATCTGAATGTTCCACACTTCCTACTCCCTGAATCTTCTCAAGTGTTAGCCATCTTAGCTCATACAACTTTTGGTTGACCGGAGTCTTCCAACTTAGCTCATATAACCTTAAGTTGACCAGTAATCTTCCAGAATATCAAACTTTGTTTCAAATTTACTGTCTATATTAGAATGTAGCCAATTGCAGAGAGTTCTGAATTCAAGTCCTCACCAATCAGGGCAAGGGGCAGAATGACATTAGGGATAAAAACTGAGCAGAATTCCCACTAGATGTGCTTGCTTACCAGACTTTTTGTTGGTTGCATACCTTTTAGCACAGAAGTAAATTGCCTTGTCAATTTACTTTTAATTTCATGAGTTCTTATTTGTGGCTTCCCTAGAATCTGTTTCTAACATAAATATCTTTATTATAAATATCTTCTACTGGTTTTGAAAACCTACAAGTTAACTAAAATCTACTATAGGCCATAGATTTGCCTCTTATAAAACTGAAGATCATTAATAAATAGGAAGAAGCAGGGTGTTGTGGTGCAGGCCTGTAATACCAGTACTTGGGAGGCTGAGACAAAAGGATCATAGGTTCAAAGTCAGCCTCAGCAACATAGTGTGACTGTTTCAAAATAAAAAAAAATAGGGCTGAGAATGTAGCTCAGAGGTAGGATGCCCCTGGGTTCTATCTCCAGCACGAGAAAGAAAGAAAGAAAGAAAGGAAGGAAGGAAGGAAGGAAGGAAGGAAGGAAGGAAGGAAGGAAGGAAGGAAGGAAGGAAGGAAGGAAGGAAGGAAGGAAGGAGGAAAGGAAGGAAGGAAGGAAGGAAGGAAGGAAGGAAGAAGGAAGGAAGGAAGGAAGGAAGGAAATTACTGAGTATGTCTATTTCACATGATATAAAATTTAATAAACCGATGTCTCTGGCTTCTCTAACTTAGCAATTTCCTTGTACTCACCATGGAACTGAAACTTTGGGAAGTTGAAGGAGACAGAGATCTAGGACTCAGAGACATGTTTCTCCACCTGTGGAGTAGTGGTGGTCATGCAGCTGCACTGGCATTTTAGAGATCATGATCCCTTCCCAGAGAAGTTCATATCCGGTAACAATGTGATGAAGGAGACATAAAGCTTGATCTGTTTATAGCAATTGGAGACAACTCTGTAGGTCACCCTAGTTCCAGATCTCACCATGGGATCATATGAGCCTTATACTAATCACTTTGCTGTTCATGCCTCTGCACCTTATGTTGATTTCCTTACTTTACTTTAGGTGTTGAGTCTGAGTATATCCTCAAGTGAAATTCCTGGACTTGGATCTTCATGGTATCCAACCAGCAAGGTTGGAAGTACCTCCAGGAAGAACTGGGGAGACACAATAGTTTCCACCTACTCTCTGATTTAACAGTAAACTGATGGAAACAGCATTGAATTGGGTCCAAGTGGTTTTTCATTTCTGTGAACAAACCTAGGCTAGACTTTTCTAGTGTGACCTGCTTGATTGTACTCGGAACTCATTAATATTTGTCTTATTCTCCAAAAATTTTAAAACTTAAAATTCTGTGCCCTTTTGATAAATACATAAGTAAATAAATGCATTTAGGCATTAACTAATTTATTAATGAGTTATACCATTTCTATCCCCACTTAGAAAATGAGGAAACCAAAGTATAGACTGTGTTCATTTACACAAGGTTGCAGAATTAATAATTGGATGAGGGGGAATTTAAATCTCAACTATCTTGCTATGTACAACTCAGGAGTGGAAAAAGAGAAAGAAAGTGAAGGTTCTCAAGATCACTAAGAGAGAAACTAGGGTTGTTGTATTATGAAAAGTACAGTAAAGTATCTATGTGTTAATAGTTCTGTATGTTGGGAGAAGAATGTTGATGGTTTCACTTATGTGAGTGTAGTCAATTAATTGTTTGGGGAAGAAAATAAGAAGTATAAAGAAAAAATAATTATCATTTTTATACTGTCTTTTCAAAAAATTATTCCACTTAGGAATCTGTTGCTATCTGGTAACTTTTGTTGTAGAATGTTTGCATGATTCTTTTGTTTGTTTTGGTTTTGGTTTTTTATTGTACTGGGGATAGAACCCAGAGGTTCTACCTCTGAGCTACAACCCCAGCCCCCTGCCCCCTTTTTTCTGTAACAGGGTCTTACAAAGTTACTCTGAATTGCCCTCTAATCTGCAATCATTCTGTCTCAGCCTCCCAAGTAGTGGGATTATAGGCACACACCATCACACAGCTTGTTGTAGCATGTTTTAAATCTTTCTATTTGTAATTATTGGGTAATGAGGACCCCTTTTTGAACAGGACAAATCTAGTGCATTTAGTATATTTTATTTATATGAATTAATTATTTTAACGGAGGAAATTTATATTTTCGAGGTAGAAAAAATGAGGCATTTCTTATTTAATAAACTACTTTGGAGATTTATTTATTTTAGTACCAGCAGTGATCTGTATATTCCATTGAAGAAAGACATCATGAGGATTGCCCCTCCTCCTAAGAGGTCTACCTAAGAGCAAATGCCTTCATAAAAACAATCAAGTGCCAAGAGGTTGAATATTAACAAAAATATTTATCAAAGAAATACCTGCAGGAAAAAAAGACCATAGATTATGACAGAATTAGATCTTTATATGTTCTATGACAGGATTTTTCTTTAAATGACACTGTCATGAAATCTGGATGTGGGGTTATTCTATCTTAAGGGAAATACTTGAGAACCTTGCAAAGTATAAAATTAAATGTAAACAACTTTGCACTTATACAGAAAATGACAAAATGACAGAATGAGTCATTTTGTCATTTTTTCTACTTTCTCACTTTGATAAACTCACCAACAGTTTTCCTTTTCATCTAAAAGTGACAATTTCTTTGCTTATCGAGGATCTCTCCTTTTCATCTGGAGACCCACCTATGCCCCATCTTCTCCCTAGCATCCTATGATGTACTTACACAATCATATCAAGGTCACTACTGAACTGAACCTGAGGGGGAGGGAGGGGGAGGGAACGGGGTGGGAATTGGGGAAGGGGTCAAATGAGAATTGTGTGCAAATATGTTGTTAACAACTTGTACTTAACAAAGATGTATGCTATATTTCAAGAATTACTACAATAAAAAATAATAAAATAAAAGTGACAATTTCTTTTTTTTTAACAATTTCCTTTACATTCAAAAGTAACATGCTCCTCAATGATTGATACTAAAAATTAAGTATATAAGGATCAGAAAAATACACATTTGGGATAAAAATGAATAATTGATTAATTATACCCTAAAATTCCTATATTCCCTTTAATTAAGGAGTCTTATACAAAACAATTCTTTTTAATTTAAGTGTAAATACATAAAATAATTCACCTTGAATTGCTTGAGTACTCTCCTGAAGCAAAGGGTTTTTATAATAAATTATCATTGACTTATATGCTACACCTGCATCCTTAAATTTACACAAAATTTTGCCAGCTTTCACTAATCAGTGCATTATAACTTTTTGTTCATTATAATAATAGTTTCCTTTCAATATATATGGAATATATAATAAAGCCAAGGTTGTTGACATATGAAAATGCATAACTCTATCCATCTCAGTCTCTTCACCCTTTTGTTTCTAAATATATTTTTAAGGATATATCATTTTTATCACTATAAGTTTTCGCAGTCATTTTCTTCATGGCATTTCAAAATATATTTATAAAAATTTATTTTCTCTGCATTTTATGATGTTACTCTCGATAAATATTTTTATTAGCTCTATATATTTTTAAAACTTGATATACTCATCTTTACTCTTTTTCTACTATCGAACTCTTTTCTGTGTTTCTTTTCCCCTCTGATCTTTGAACTCATCTTAAAAAGCTTACTCAATTTTGCATGATCCCTTTTCCAATGTTCAGACTATAATTCTTCTTTAGTGTCCTAAACCAATCTACTGATTCAAATTTCTCAAAATTCACTTTTACATGCCTCAGAGAACAAAAATAATGGACACTAGTGACTCCACAGTTACTAAAGAATTTTCAGGTATGTTTATCGTACAAGAATGCTCCTTGAATTATGATATGGTTCTGTTTAAAAAAATGATAAGTTCTAAAATATTATAAGTTAAATACATTTTCTAGACTTAACATACTAGCATTATAACTTAGCAACATAGTATACTGTAGAGTACCAATTGTTCACCCTTGTGATCATGTGGTTAAGGAACTATAGCATGCTGTCCCTACCAGCATTTCCAAGAATATATCTTATCAATTATTAATAGCTTAGAAAAAGACCAGAATTCAGCCCTTGAAGTACAATATACACTGAGTTTGTATAATTTCACACCATTATAAGTATGAGAAGTTAACTTAAACCATTGTTAAGTTGGGATATCTGTGCTTGAGATTTACTGGATACCTGTTATATGAAAAACAGTGTATACAAACAAAACCTGTCAAAAATTGGGGAATCATGTTATATCTTCTTTTTTTAATTATAATAATCGTGCTTTGTATTTATACATTTTTGTTAGGTACAAATTGATATAGACAAATGTGCACACATTTCTCATCTGACCCTATCCCCAATTCCCACCCTGCTCCCTCGCCCTACCTCCCTCTCAAGTTCAGTTCAGTGAGTGATCTTGATATAATTGTGTAAGTACATCATGTGCCTTAGTATGCTCTCCCCTCCCCACCCCCTGTCCATTCCCTTCGGTTAAGTCTACTTCTTTGTTTATCAAGGGTCTCTACTTTTTCATCTGGGGACCCTCTTATGTCCCATCTACTCCCTAACATCCGCATATTAGGGAGAACATGCGACGCGCAAATGTCTGACCAGCAGACAAAGAACGCCACAAACAAGTTCCTTCTATGCAAAGCTTTACTCAGGCAGTTGACTTACAGAGAGAAAATGGCCCCGATTGCGTTTCCGCCCCTAGCTTATATACTAGCTTCTGACCAATCCCGAGCCGGCCCGTTCTGAAAGCCAATTGGCCAGGAACATATCTCCCGACCCACCTCTGCACTGATCTCCCGGCCATGCCCTAGTAAGGAGTTGTTTGTGTCAGACAGTCGCTTCCGCCACGCGCTGTCTTTTGGGTGTAATGGCTCTCCACAAGAACATATGTTTCTTTACTCTTTGTGACTGGCTAATCTCACTTAACATAATGTTTTCCAGTTGCATCCATTTCCCTGCAAAGAACATGATTTTGTTCTTCTTTATGGCTGAGTAAAATTCCGTTGTGTATATATCCCATAGTTTTGTAATCCATTCATCTGTGGATGAACATCTTGGCTGCTTCCATAGTTTGGCTATTGTGAATTACAGAAAGCTGAAGAAGGAAATTGATGAAGACCTTAGTATATGGAAGGATCTACCATGCTCTTGGATAA
>PVLC010002026.1:26629-73466 GCA_004027655.1 Graphiurus murinus
CATCTGGAAAAACAAAAAGCCCAGGATAGCCAAAGTAGTTCTTAGCAATAAAAATCATGCAGGAGGCATCACAATACCTGACTTTAAACTCTACTACCAAGCCACAGTAATAAAAACAGCATGGTACTGGCACAAAAACAGACACATAGACCAATGGAGCAGAATAGAAGACTCAGAAACAGACCCACAGACTTACAGTTAACTGGTTTTTGACAAAGGAGCCAAAAGTATACACTGGGAAAAAGATAGCCTCTTTAACAAATGGTGTTGGCAAAACTGGTTAACCATATGCAGGAAAATGGAAATAAACCCCACTTTCTCACCATGTTATATCTTCTAATGTTAGTTTGAATGCAATATGGATATAGCATTGTGTATCTTGAAAATGATAATACAGCTGATTAATTGATATATAGTCCTGCTTACTAACATTCTCTTTTGTTTTTTTTTTTTATCTCAAATCCACATTTCAATAGCATACTTTTGAGAGACATTTGATGACTAACTGTATTGCTTTTATCTGTAGACTTCTTTTTTTCCCATGTAGAAGTTAATAAGTTAAGGGCAGCCTTGGTCTCATTAGCACAAAACATTCAGTACTATATGAATTAGCAGAGACACAGATTATCAAAATGTGAACACTAACATAATATTTAATGAATTCAAGTTGAGTTTAACTATTTCAAAGCATATTTTAGAAATATGCTATTTTTACCTCAATAAGAATGCTCATGATAATAATTAATGATAATAATGCTCATGAACACTAACATAATATTTAATGAATTCAAGTTGAGTTTAACTATTTCAAAGCATATTTTAGAAATATGCTATTTTTACCTCAATAAGAATGCTCATGATAATAATGCTAATAGTGTGTTTAGCTTAGCTTCACTGTTTTCTAATTTCAAGTTGGGAATTTTCTCATCCATTTAAAGTTCATAATACTCTCCAGAAAAGGTTACATATCACTGAACACAGACAACCTGATATTCCTACCTCAGTTTTCTTAAACTAAAACTTAAGTTATGTAATTTATTGCAAATTTATTGCTAAACCACAATTGCTATATTGACTTTACCAACTCAGAAAATTTCAGTTATGAAATAAAACCAAGTACTAAAATGTGTTTCAGTGTGAAAATTTAAACAGCTTTTTCACACTTAATATCTTCCTTTTTAATGTTATCAGATGTACTGGATCTAACCAGTCAGTAACTACTATACATGTTTACTTATTTAATTTTTGTATTTATGTATGAGTTTGATAAAGGTAAAGATGACATTTGAAAACATAAACTAATCTCCTTTGAAGATAATGAAATACACATTTAAAACTAAATATCTTCCCACATGGCATCATTAAAATCAACTAAGTCCCATACTGTGTTGATTTGACCCAGCTAATTATTGATATATGTATATTTTTTTCAGTATTTTTTTTATCTTTGAAGATCTATCTTTGTCAGGTCCTTTGATATGAATGAGTCTATTCTATCCATACAACAACTAAAGAATTTAAATGCTATGATTACTTCCACTTTATAGTTGAGGAAATGGAGGTCAATGAGAACAGTAATTTGTCACAGGCACTGAACTATAGAAAATGACAGGGCCAGAATTTGACAATATAAGTAAGTATACAGACATAATTATATATTTATATCTTATACTTTTTCTAGATAATGTTCATTTTATACTTTAGTGATCTGTTTCCTATATATAATTATACTATATTTTGTAAGAATTTGGATCTTTTTTCTTTAAAAGGGGACTTTGAATTTGTGTGCATGTATGCCTTTACCAGTTTGTACCTAACAAAGATGTATGAATACAGTTCACCAATAATAATACAAATAAAAAGGGACTTTGTTATAAGTGTCCTATAGAATCATGGATTATGTCCATATTACTGAAAACAGGGAATCTGATCTATATGCAAATAATATAAGCAAATTAATTAGTTTTAGGTATTGTAAAGTTTGTAAGAAAATGTCAAACTCAGACTTCCATTTAAATTAGTAAGTAAGAAGAAATCATATGTAATATGTAATCATATGTATCATATGTAATAATTACTTTGGCAAATTACTGAATATTTCTCTTTATTATTGGTCTTGCTATAATAATTACAGAACCAGTGAGTGAATATTAATATTTAAGGTAAAGCGCTCATCCAGACACTGTGTTAAAAAGAAAAGTGAGACTGGAATTTCCTGAAAAAAGATCATTCTGTAGGGGGAACACACACACACACACACTTAACCAATAAAGTCACATTATTTTATAAAAACTTTCTACAATAGAATTAGGCATTATTGCTACAAAATACAAATATGATTCTGAAAATGATATTGTTGTTCTACTTACATGCCACGCATTGTCTTAGTTGTTGGGATACACATATAAACAAAGATGATTTCCTGCATTTAGTAGTTTCTAGTCTAAAATTTTAGAGAAACAAGTAAACAAATATATAGAAAAATAATTGAGTTCTATAACAGAAAGTTATATAAGCACTTTGGGGAACAAACATGAGTATTATAGCAGAAATTTGCCAAAGTGATGTTAGTGGTGATAAAGGCAAAGGGACATACTGGAAAAAATAAAATTCAAGATAATGAAATACAAAAGACTGTTTCCAGCAAATTGAAAGTATTAATACTTTTATTAGTGCATTGTAATTATAGATTATACTGATAAATAAAGTGAGTATTAAAATTTTTAGGTAATTGAGTTTTCTTTATGTCATTGATTTTGAAGTATAGGAAGCAAAGATTTTGATTCTTTGTGTGAGCACTTTACCTTGGAGGTAAATTTTCTAAGTGATGAGAAAACTGAAATTAAAAGATTATTATAAAAACCAAAATGATAAATAATGGAAACCAGTCATGACAGTAGTCAGGAGGATTAGAAACAATATCATTGGAAATAATCAAAAGATTAAATTTTAGTGTTCATTAGGGGAGGCTAGTAAAAGGAGAGAAGAAATGAAAATTTTATTTTTTAATCAATTCTCACCCATACCTTTGTATTAAATATGGTGCTAGTGATTTTCCTATTGCTTCTATTAATGGATGGATAGCCTAAGGGTTAATCACAGCTTCTAACTGACTTGTGCGAACTGTGCTAATAGTATTTTATGTGGAAAAAATATTCTGTGGCAATAGATAAATAGATAATGGGTAGATCACACCTACTGTGTGACCCACCTTAGAGACTATTTTTGTATGAAGAACTGTGTGGGGCATCTGACAAATTTTTGTGACTATTGCTTTGGATAAAAGGAATAAGAATTACATTTTCTCTAATATTCTTTAATTTTATATTGGACAAAAAGCTTTGAAACATTTGTAATATTTTTGTCACATATGAAAACCACAAAAGTCTTTAATTCACTACTGAATTTGGAATGTATTTTCAAATGTGATTATGGTAGGCAGTAGATTAGAGTTGCAACTGAATAACATAAACAATCTCATTATCAAGGGTTAGACATACAACTGAATTTATGGTTTCCATTAAGAAGCCCTGATTATCTGTTGTTCTTCCACTCTTCCTGTTTTATGTTATATGCTCTCCCATTTATCAACCTGTAAAAACATCTTCTTCCCCAATAGATGTACAAGATCAAGAGTATGTATGGGATGTGAATGAAAATAGAAAACTACATTAATTGCCTCAATCAATTTGTTTAGTGTACATGTCAAGTTGTTTATTCTTTAATTAAATTAGGAATCTAAATGCTCTCCCTTGGGGTCATTCCAGCTCTAGCAATCAGGTGTGATTTATACAGTTCTTATTTACTCTTGTTATGTCTTTTGGGGACATTGCAGTCATTCATAAATTAAACAAAGAAACACAAGACATCATAATTTAAACAACAACAATAAAAAATGTAAAACTCAAGCCTTGTTAAAATGTTTGAAGGGTAGGATTTGGTCTGAATTTTTGAGACAAATTGGTTCCTGTTTTCTTTTCTTCCATATGTTTGGTTCACATTAAAATTTGACATTTTAATCATGCTGACTGTGAGTGAACTCCAAATAAAATATGCACTCAGTGTAACTAAGTGATGAAACCTGAAAATTTCACTTAGTTTTCTTCTCAAATTTTGAAAACCACAAGGCACTGTTTCCTGAATTTGAAAACATGAATTCATTAGATTGAAATTGTAAAATTAAAAATAATTTCATGTTCATAGAAGCACAATTCACAATAGCCTATATGTCCATCAACAGATGAATAAATTATAAAGCTATATATAAGAACGAAATTTTACTTGGCCATAAAGAAAAATAAAATTATGTCACTAGGAAAATGAAACTAGAGAATATAATGCTAAGTAAGACTAGCCTGACTCTGAAAGTGAAGGGTTATCTGTTTACTCTCATATGTGGAAGCTAGAGTGAAATTGGGAAACAAAAGGGACTTCAGATAAATGAGAGATACCAGCAGAATAGTAAAAGGGAATTAAGAAAGGGAGATGAGGAGGTAAAAAGGAGATTGGATAAAGAAAATAGTTCAAATAAGACTATGTACATACATGAAGTTATTAATACCAATCTCAATAATATGTACAGAAAAGGGTGGGATCAGGAGTTAAATACACCAACTACTGTATCTACATGATTCTATTACTCTGAACTTCATTATGATGTACAAGTGCAATGCACCAATAAAAGTATATTAAAATAATGATAATTTTAACCCTTCTATGTGACGGGGTTTAAAACAATATACTTGTTTGTTTTTTAAATTTTATTATTACAATATAATTTAGTCATGAAATAACTTTGCTTATCACATTATGAGAGCTTAATGGTAGACATGCATATGTTTCCATCAGACAGCATATGAGATACTCCGCAAAGAATTTAAGCATTCTTTATTATTACCCAACAAAATGCTTTCATTTTTCCTCCCACCACTACATAATATATAGCTGATACTCCAGTAAATTTGGCTTATAATTTTGTATATGCCTGATTCCACTCTACTTCCTCACACACATTCCACTGCCTATCCCATCATCTTCTTCAAAGTTTCCTTCTACCATGTTTCTTCATCAGAACCAAATGTTAAAACAATGAATATATCCTTTATCCAAAATGAAAAGTTCTTTAGTCTCTCTCTTCCGAATGAACACAGTATAATATATTTGAATCATATAATATTATAATTATTATCAAAGTTGCTTATATGTATATACATTTTGGAAATGTTTCATTGCCAATCCCTTCTATTAGATTATATATTTTGTAATGACAATGACAATATTTTACTCTTCTCTCTACTGTAGCAGTTAGTACAGTGGGGACAAAACATCATAAACAAACATTCAAATTTAATTTTTCTTCCCTGAACATTTGTTCTTTTTATTTATTTTGTTCTGAATATAGTATTTATCATTTCTCTAACTACTTTATAGATCTTGATTAGCGATCTTTCTGAAATGAGAAAATATTTACCTTGGATATTTGGGATCTATTCAAGTGCATTAAAGTATTGAGCATATAATATATAGCAAATAAGAATACTATGGATTGTAGGTGTAATTCCCTTAATGGTTTTATTTAGAACACAAGAATGTCCATTGAATGTAGAATAAAAATTCCCCATTTGTACTTTTAATAGTATCAAAATAATTCATATTAGATGTCTCAAAGGAGTTACAAGAAAAATAATAAAATATTGAGAAAACAAATGGAGAAGATCTTAGACGATGGAAGGACCTCCCATGCTCTTAGAGATGTAGAATAAATATCATCGAAATGGCCATTCTTCCAAAAGTGATCTACAGATTCAATGAAATACCTATTAAATTACCAAGTCATTCTTCATAGATATAAAAAAAAAATCAGTCTTTAAACTCATTTAGAACAACAACAACAAAAACCCAGAATAGCCAAAGTAGTTCTCAGCAAAAGGAACCATGCAGGAAGAATCACAATATCTGATATAAAATTATACTGCAGACACATAATAATAAAAAACAGCATGGTATTGGCACAAAGGCAAACACATAGACCAATGGAGCAGAATAGAAGACTCACATACTGATAGCCAATTGATTTTTGATAAACGAGCCAAAAACATACACTGGAATGAAGATAGCCTCTTTAACAAATGGTGTTGGCAAAACTGGCTGTCCATATGCAGAAAAATTGAAATAAGCCCCATTTTCTTTCCCTGCACAGGAGGCAATAAAGATGGATTAAAGGCCTGGAATTAGACTAGAGAACTTGCAGCTACTGGAAGAGGGCATAGAACCAGCACTGCAACACACAAACATGGGTTAAAAACTTCCTCCACAAGACCCCAAAGGCACAAGAAACTAAAATGAGGATCACTATATGGGATTGCATTAAACTGAAGAGCTTCTATGCATCAAAGGACCGCAACAAACAACCAACGGAATGGGAGAAGATTTTAGCAGTTATTACTCTGAGAGAGGACTAATGCCTAGAATGCACAGAGAAATCAAGAAACTCACAGCAAAAAAACAAACAAAAAACAATAACTCAATCTAAAAATGGGCAAGTGAGCTAAATAGACACTTCACAAAAGAGAAATACAAATGGAAAATAAATGTGTGAAAAATGTTCCACATCATTAGTAATCTGAGAGATACAAATCAAAACTACCCTGAGATTTTACCTAACCCCAATTAGAATGGCAATCATTAAAAACACAAACAAATGCTGGCAAAGGAATGAAGAAGTGGAAACTCTAATACATTGGTGGGATTGCAAACTAGTGTGACCACTTTGGAAAACAGTGTGGAGGATCCTCAGAAGAATGGGGATGAACCTACAATATGACTCAGAAATACCAATCCTGAGTATCTACCCAAAAAGAATGGAAACCAAACCACTAGACTGATGCATGTGCATCCATATTTGTAGTTTTACAATTCATAAATGCCAAACTATAGAACTAGCCAAGATATCCATCAACAAATGAATGGAATACAAAACTATGGGATATATACACAACGGAATTTTACTCAATCATAACAAAGAACAGAATTATGTCATTTGCAGAGAAATGGATGGAAAACATTATGCTAAGTGAGATTAGTCAGTCACAAAAGTGAAAAATAAGATGTGCTCCCTAAAATGTGGAATCTAGGGAGAAAATGAGACATAGGAGGGTCTCCAGAAAAAGGGGGAGATACCTTATATGAGTGAAGAAGGCACCCTATCTGAGGGAGATGGAAGCAGAGAAGAGGGAAATACCCCAATGGAAATTATGTATATACACAAAGATATCAAAATCAATCACTGTACTGAGCATGGGAAGGTGAGAAGAGGGAGGAAATGGAGTGGGAACTGGGGAAGGGCTAAATAAGTGCTGCATGCATGTATGCCTCTACCCCCCTTAACTTCAAGATGTATGATTACAGTGCCCCATTAGAAAAAAATAAAGAACTTACAATAAATTGATTTAAGATAAAATAAAACAATGTACATGTTATGTAAGTACTATAACAAAACTGCGATTAAAACATAAGTGTCATACTAAAATAAAGTTTGAAAGCTAAGCCATTTGTTATGTTTTTTTTCAAGGCATTTACAGTGAAATGCAGTGTAGAAATAAATCAATGTGAATCTGTCTTATCCAAGCAATGAATATAAAATGCTAAAATTCTAACATTAGCTTTTTTTTTTTTTTCAGTAAAGGCTGTCAAAATACAACTCAGTTGAGTAATCCTCCCTCTTTTTAACTTAGTTAAGATCAAAAACATTAATTGAATTTTCTACCAGATCCAGAAAGTAAGCAAATTATAAATCTGAATAGTTTCTGGAAGAATAAGGTTCATATCTTTTCTTGCTGTGTATTGGATTGTTTGCTTCTTTGTTTTTAAGCAATGTATTTATGACCTATGGCCTGCCAGCCACAAAGCAACAACCCTTTTATTCTTTTTTAACCTGGGGTGCCCTCACTTTCACAGCATTATGACTTCATTCACCAGCAGGCTTCTTTTAGGACTACAATGAGTCCAACTTCCTGATCAAAAAATGTGCTAAAGCTTCTGGCTGAGCCTTAAGACATTTTAGAAGCACTTCCTTGCAGGAGAGAAAAGGCACCAAGCCAGCTACCATGCACATGCATAAATCTGTCAATTACCTAGAATCTGGCACAAAATTCATGTCGCTTAGGAGAAAAATATGCTGAGAGATTGCAGTTCCAGCACACAAATCATTATTTGTTTTGTTTTATTTTCCATGAATAAGGTTTGCAGTTTGATACCTTGAAATGGACAGAGGGAAATAAAAGAAGATATGTAATCATGAAAAAATGTTCACAATATGTTAAAGCTTTTTGCTTTTTAGTAACAGATTATAATGTCATGAACAATAGAAAATTTCTGAAATAAGAATATCTGTGAATGTTTACAAGGTATGAAAGTATACAGTGTGGTGAGTTCAGTATTCAATCTTTGGAATATCCTTAGTAACTATTTCCTTTTTTTGGTGGGGGGTAGCAATTACCATTTTGAATTGGTTTTGGGTGATTCTGAAATTTAAGTAGAGAATGGTTGTGCAGACAGAGAGTGACGTGAGAATAGTAAAGAACTATAGCCAAAAAAGTGAATCAGATATATTCTACTATGTAGACTCGTTGATGGAGTGCAATTACTGGTAACTGAAATTGAAAGGGATCCCATTATAAAGTAGTCACATGCTTGATGCACTTACTTCACCTGACATCTAGCAAAGTGTTTGCACTGTGGAAGACCTCAAGATAGGAGTGCTATACGTATTCTAGTTTATTGTCTTTGTGCCAGTTGTGTGCTGGAATTCCAGATTCAGCGCTTAGTATTTTTATGGAAATGCAGCTCATGAGAGTGCTGAAAGTTACAGGCAGTACATGCTGCTCAAATGAAGAGAAAGGGAAATGTTTCTAAGACAATTATACTAAACACAGTGAACACATAATGATCACAGTAGGCTTTTCAAAGCTTTTAGGTGCAAATCAAACCTCCTTAAAGAGTGAGCTTGAAAATTATGCAGCATTCTACTTGGAAGAATGTATTCCTAAAGCTGAAATTTAAGACATTTTTCTATGATTTTATCCAATTTATCTAAGTTAGAAGATGATTGATGATTCATTCTTGGGTATTTGTTCTTAGCAAAGCTCCTAACTTGACAGTTAAAGAAAGTAAGGCTAAAAGCACAGATTTAATAGTAAATTTTAAGTTCTTTACTTAGGGATACTTCACTAGAAATAGCTCAAAGTTAAATTTATTTCAAAGTTAAATGAGCTTTAATGTTCAACATAATGTAAAAGTCAAAGCAAATATGTCCATTCCTTCAATTTTCTACTTCTACTTTATGTATCATTCTAGATCAAATGCATGGTAATGGAAAGTTTTACTTATTTATTCATGATTTTTTGATCATTTTAGTGAAACCAAGTAAATTAGAAATAAATTATTATTGCCACAAAAAGATTATGATAAAAAAATATTAAAATAATGAATATAATTGACATATTTTTAAATTGTTGATTCACATGCAGTTATAAGAAACAGTACACAAAGATTTAACCTACTCTTTACTAATAGTAGTCTCCATAATTAAGAATTTGATTATGATACCCTTCAGTTACACATGGTTTTTAAAATTGCAGGATTCTTTATGTTATCCAATCATTGCCTTCTCCTGTAGCAAGAACAACCACTAATATAATTTCTATTTCTATAATTTTGTCACATCAGGAATGTAACATATAATATATATGTCTCATGTAAGCTTTAAAAGGATGCATATTCCACTACAATTTACTAAATATGCACTATAAATGTTAATTACATTTTCTAAGTTGATATTGCTTTCAATATTCTATATGCTTATTAATTTTCTATCTAGTTCTATCAATTGTTGAGAGAGAGGTGTTGAAGTTTCATGACATAGTGCTGTACTTGTCTAGTTTTCTTTTTAATTCTATCCATGGTTGCTGGAGATATTTTTCACCTCTCTTACTTACTTGCATACACATTTAGAATTATTATGTGTTCAAAGAAGATGGAAAATTTTACTATTATGTAGTGTCCCTACATGTTTCTGATAATTTGCTTTGAAATGTACTTTATCTGAATCAAATATAGGTATTCTTCTATTCTATTGATTAATATTTCATGATATAAACTTTCCTCTATCAACATACTTGAAATAATTTTATTGTAAGTAGCAATAGTTAGATCATGTTTTTAATAAACTTTGCCAATATCTTTTTCTGCATAGGTTTATTTAGGCCAGTTACATTTAATGCAATAGAAACAGTATTATAATATGCAAAGGCCATGACTTAATAGTATCATGAATTTGATTTTGGTAATAATATCTATATCATACTAGTTATAAGAGTTAGAGCAGCTTACCAAAAACTAACAACAAAATCCTCAGATTCTCAATACCTCAATCAATTCTTAGCTTTATGTCATAGATTTTTCCTAAGGATTAAAATGAAATATTACTGCCTGTTGCAGACATGGAATATATAACTCAACAAATCATCTAATAATACCAAAATACCAATATAAATTGAGCACACTTTATAACAATAAATTAAAATTCTCTCACTTATGTACTAAAAGTAGTTGAATTATTCACCAAAGTAAGAAAACATTTGAGATTTGTTTAATATAATTGAAGTAACAAATGATTAAAAATAAGTAAAATCTGTACAATGTCCAGAAAGTACCTCTATTTTATTGTACCAGAATTTTTAACTGATTTAAAAGACTAGTAAATCTCACTCTAAGTAACAGTACCTGTATAAATTATTTTAGGCTTAGCTGTATATGCAGGTTTATGAGTCTCACACCCTGGAGATTCTGAATTAATTGGTGTGGTGGGTAGTATGGGGATTGAAGTTTTTTAAACAATTATAAGTTTGGAATGGGGTCTACAATGTGCATTCCTACATATCTCCTGGAAGATACTGATGCTGTTCAACTACACTTTGATTAAAGTGACTATACCCTATTGATTCTCATGAATTTTTAAAGATGGGTTTCAAAATTTGAAATCTTTAACACATTAAAATAGTGAAATTACAGGAGAAATAACTAAGATTGCAAATAGTAGTAGTATTCTCTCTAGTAGTGAGATTTACTATTAGTACAATGAAAGTGCAAACAATCATAAAGTTTACTAAGCATCTATATTCTTAGTTAATATTACTTATAATACTATTATTTTGAAATTGTTTTCAATACTGGGGGTAAAGCAATTAAGCAATCGTGTGAATGCTGTTTTAAGACAAAATTTTTAGTGTAAGAGAAAAGATAGATACAAAATTTAGAAAGTTGAATAAAAGCTTTTAATATTACTATTAAATGTGAATCACAAATATTACTGTAAAGTCATAGTTTGCATATATAAAACATAAAAACAAAGGCACCATGGCAACACTGAGTACCCATATTGCTCATATTTTGCTTTTTAAAATATCATCACACACTCTGTCTGCTTAGAGAATGGAAGTAACCAAGGCTAATTGCAGATCTGGAGAATGGAAAACACAAATTGAGCATCCACTGATGATGGATAATGAAGTATGGGTATTTCTTACTATTCTTTTAACTTTTCTTAAACATTTACATAACAAAATTTAAGCACACCATAAGTACATTTTTAAAAGTTATATAATAAAAATAAATAAATGGACGAAAAGATGGAAGCAATTGCCTCATTATCATATGGCTCCCCAGAGAGCTCTGGCCATTTCTTTTGTGTTCTCTCCTGAATAGGAACCTGATATCCCTTTTTATCTCAGTATGTTGGTTGACAGTAATATCCAAAAGAAAGATGCTCCTGTGTTTAAATTCTCATTCTCTTCCTTTCAAGTTGGATAGTCATGGGAAGGTTATTTAAGTTCCCCAACTATTCATTTCCAGACTCATAACTGAATAAAATTATGTATGTATACATTGCTCCTGGCACAATGCATAGTTTGTAATAGTTACTAAATAAATATTTAAAAAACTAAAGAAGGAATGACATAAAATATAATCCAAAATTAAAATCATTGCCAAATGATTGCCTACTCAGCTATTTTTAGGTACCTTGGATATGTTTATATCTTCCCATGTACAAACGTATACATGAATGGCTTCTCTGATTTGGGAAAAGTAGAGATGAAGGTCAGACGTAATGTCCTACACACCAGAATGTTATCCTAGGATAAAGACTATGATATTGGTGGTTGTGGACATCCAATTCACTCAGGAAATAGAATCTTTTTTATATTTGTTTAAAAAATCTTTTTTATATTTGTTATATTTATTTTTCACTGAAATAGAAAAATTATACATATTTACATGGTACAATGAGATATTTCAATACACATATATTGTTTAATATTTAAATCAAGGTGAACACATCTCTCTCCACATTTATTCTTTTTTCAGAGTGAAAACATTCAAAATTCTTTCTTCTACCTTTTTGAAATTCATTGTTTTCTAAAAATGTAAATAATGACATCACCACATAATCAAAAAGCTCTTTGGCAGCTTCAGTGTTTAAGATTGTAAAGCTGTAATGAAACTGAACAAAAGTGCATTTATTTTATTATTTTATTTTATTTTTTTAATTGGTGCATTGCAATCATACATCTTCTAACTCATGACCTGATACTCTCAGTATCTGCCATATCTTCACCTAATATGTCCAATGTCTCATGTATCTTTTTGAACATACTTCATGGAGTTATGCAACAGTGTTCATCTCATTGTGTATATGTTCTGTCTTCTGATATTTTGGAATTTGTTGCTATTACTTGATATTTATCATTTTGGGGGCTATTATTTTTGCTCACATGCAGACCCAGTGATTTTAAGTAAAATCAAAATAGCACTTAGTCTCATACTAATTTTTGTCATTACTGAAGAAATAACCCTCCTATAGAACCTATCTGATATCTCAGGAACTATGAGGGTTTTTTCCCCTCTAAACAGCAGGATCAGGAAACACTCTCAACTCAGTGAGAGTTTGGGACATTTCCCTCTCTCATTATTTATTTTAGTAACCTCAGTTCATTTCCTTAAACATATGCTTCAATCAGTAAAGTAGTACCTCTTTTTTATGGTGGTGTGGATCAAAATGAAGGTCTGATGCATGCTAGCTTTTTCTTTACCTCTGAACCACATCTCCTGTCACAGTAGTCCTCTTTTATCCATGGGGGATATTCTCCAAGGTGTTCCAAGATGATTGAAATCACAGGTAGTAGTAAACTCTATACTTACTATGTTTTTGTTATATATACCTATCTATAATGATGATTAATTTATAACCTAGGCAAAGAATAGATTAAAAACTACTAAAATAGAATAATTTTAATGATACACTGCAATAAAAGTTATTTAAAACTTACAAATTATTTACTTCTAGAATTTCCCATTCAGTATTTTCAGGCCAGCCAGGCGTGGTGGCGCATGCTTGTAATCCCAGAATTAGGGAGGCTGAGACTGGAGGATCCGGGTTCGCCCCCAGCCTCAGCTACCTAGTGAGGCACTCCACAACTTAGTGAGACCCTGTTTCAAAATAAAGAATTAAAAATAGGGCTGGGGGTATGGGGGTATAGCTTGGAGGTAGAATGCCTCTGAGTTCAATCCCCAGTACCGAAAAAAAAAAAAAAATTATATATATATATATACATATATATATATATATATATGTATATATATATATTTAATTTTCAGGCCATGGTTGTCTGAGTATAACTAAAGTTGCAGAAAGAGAAACCGCAGATAAGGGGGAACTACTATACTTAACTACTATACTTAGATAAGTGTTTGAAAAATTCTGAGAAGATTCTCCGAGCTTGTGCTCTGTGTGATTTATTCTCTTTCCTTCTTTCCTTCATACTTCCATCTTGGTGACTTCAACTCAGGAAGATTGCTAAACATTCTAGATTCCCCTGTATGAACTATTGCATAGAAACTCTTAATATGAAGTTGGCCATTGAACAAAAGTTTCATTTTCTTGCTTTCTTCTGATAACATTGTTCCTTATTGCCTGATGTCTATAATCTTAAATATAATCCTTTCATGTATTTTATGTTTATTTAAAAATATTCCAGATAGGAGGGGAATCTATTCTTTATTATTATTATCCTCTTGCTCAATAGCATATATCTTGCTCTTTTACATTTTACATTTGTTTAGACTCTTGTTATGGTTTTGACTTAAAAATGTAGCCATACACCCCATGGAGACAAAGCAATCATATTGTAGACAGGGCTTCATTGCTCAAAAGGGGTCCCTGGAGGTGTAGCCTTGGGATTATATATAGACTCTCCTCCCATTTCTTGGTCTCTTTCTCTGTCTCTCTTGCTTCCAAATTCCATTATGTGAGAACAAAGCCCTTGTTCTTGTGCTCTTTCTCTCTTTCTCTTCTCTTTCTTCTCTCTCTCTCTCTCTCACCTTTTTATACCATGCCCTCAGCTCTGCAGAGTTCACCTGACCTACGTGGATAAAATCGCTGAAATCTCTAGAGCAATGAATGAAGAATAAATCTTTTTTCCTCTAATTTGTGGTGGCCAGGTGTTTTGGATTATAGCAATGAGAATGCTGACTGAAACATAGTATGTTATTTAGCATTGAGGCACTGTAATACTTGGAAGATCCCTTAAGAATAATTTACCAACTTGTGCAGTCTAAGAAATATATGAAAATTGATTTTTCAGGGTTTTAGAGAATAACATTGTTGTTACACCATATAGAGAAATGTCTCCTCTTTAATAAACTGGATTATGGCTATTACTTTTAATAATTATGATACTTCAGATATGGTAAAGTCCCTTGTAAGCGTTGCTCATTTACTTTTCTATTTTTCCAGAAAGAACTAGAAAAAAGTACAAGATTCATAACTTAAAAGATATGCACACAATACCACCTAAAATAACCTTGTAAAATTAGTGATAAAATATAGACTTACTATTTTGAATACACTGTCACTCTTCTCCAGTTTCAAACATTTGAGTATTGTTTAAGTTAAAGAAGCCTGACCCATTTATTTTTAATAAAATGTTTGTTCTAAAGGTCTTGATAATGATATTACATTTCAGCCTGTATCCAGTGGAATTGCTGGGTCGTTAGTTGAAAGCTCTTTGAACTGACAATCTTTTGTGCACTCAAACTCTCAAAACTGAAACTAGTGGTAATACCCATGCTTAACTACATGGAGAACAAAGAGCAGATTATAACAAGATTTCCTTTGTATAATAACTGAAAAAGTAGAGAAAAATACTGTATTGACAAGAGATTTAGGGCATGTTTATATTCTCATCTGGTGTAATGCAAATCTGGTGAAGGGTTTTATGATATATTTATGTAAACAAATTTCTTTTATTATTATATAAAGGATGTTTTATTTAAACCTAATAATAAACTAGAAAAATATATGTTCTTATTTGCAGCAGAGGTAGTGCTTATGAATGAAGTATGTCATCTAAATTTGAGTATTAAATAGGGATATTTATTGCAAATGTTGAATTTCTAAGTGACTTTGAATCTGTAAGTTCAATATAAATTTTATTTTGTAAAGACATGATATTACACTTATGTTTTCAAATTATATTATTGCTGCATATTGCATTACAATGTAAATTGTCATGAATAGCAACCAATTTTTGGATAACTGAAGTAGATCTCATATAATTCAATTTTACTTTACACAGGAGGGCAATAAAAATATATTTGAATTCACATAGAATATCAATACATGTTTAATCATTGTACCATGTGGTGCTACTGAATCTCAAAAAGATGGACCATCACTGTACTGTTTATGTTGCCATATCTACTTAAAATCTGGTCAATGCTCAATCTAACAGAGAAGAGGAAAGTCAAGTCATACATACTGTCAAAGTAAGGAAAATATGTTCCTGAACAGTGACCACCTGTCAAATGAAACTACTCTAAAGTAGTATGTGGTATCCACATGAAAAGATATCATTTGCTGAAATTGAACTGGGAAGACTGCATGCATTTCACATAAGGAAGAGCCTCTATTTGACCATCGAGAACCATATAAATGGAAAAACTCACTCTTGTTGCTGATACATTCTTTGTGTTGTACTCATTTTCCTATCAAGATGTTTAATGAGAAAAAAGATGGGGTAAAGGAAATTATACTTATGACTTTTCATTATATAAACACATTTATCTAATTTACATGTATATCCTACTGAAATATTTTATATATGATAAGCTGAAGGAAACATCTGAGAGTTAAGTTCACTATAAATTTTCTACAGTAAATTCAATAATGTAAGAAATTCTTTGAAATCAATAGGACAACATCAGGTTTCTTCCTATTTTCCCATTTCAACTGTACAGTATATAGGATGATTTTTATCACTTTGATTTTCTCTTCAGACTCTGTCAACCAAATGATTTAGATGAATTCTGTCCTCTGTATGGCAAATCTATTTTGGTTCCTCTGTTATTTAGCATTGACATCCTGCAGAGAAAGTATTTGAAGTCTCAATGCTGTTTCCATTTGTATATATAATATAAAACTGTTTTGTTAATCCCTTACCCAAATACAGAAATGGTTAATAATTTTCTTCTTTGATGTTACATAAGTTCAGTTATCAACACAAGTTAACAGGCCAGGCCAAATAGAAATAAATTAAAAGCAAATTATTTGATATAAGAACTATCTTATATAATAATTTTCAATGCATATATATTTATTTAATGAAGAGTCTCCATGTTTTGCCTTATGTATTGATTCTAATTTAGTATTCATGGCATTGCTTTATTTCCAGATATTTTATTGCCAAAGGATAAAATATTTTATTTCACTCTTTTGGCATTATGCACTTGTAAAGCCCAAATCATTTTTGGTACTTGTGGTTGAATCACTGACATTTTCTTAAGTTTCATTTCTCTGAAGCTTTAGACATGTCTCCAGTATATTCTGAATGTTAACCTTGTTGCTATACATGATACTAATTCTAAAAGTTATTCTTACTCATTTTTCATACAAAGTATGAATAATATTTTCTTTCTCTATAGCGTAAGTCTGATTATACATGACTTGCCATGATGGCAGAAGGGTGTGGCTCATCTCATGAAAATGGAAGAAAAAGAAGAAGAAGAAGAAGAAGGAGGAGGAGGAGGAGGAGGAGGAGGAGGAGGAGGAGGAGGAGGAGGAAGCAGAGTGAAGATAAACCTTAGCAGTCCCCTATTGATCTACTCCTACAACTAGATCCCATTTCCCAGTAGTCCTTTTAGCCATCAAAGTATTAATCTACTAATAAAGTCAGATCTCTCATGATCTAATCACTTCCAAATCCTCACTTGTGAGCATAAGACACTGAGACTTTGGAAGACATTCTGCTTCCAAAGCATAAGCTCTGTTTTCTGGACACCCAAACTAAGGGAGTCCACTGCAAACAAACCAACAATGTATAAGCGCTCCTCACTCTTTCTGGGTTCTCACATTATCACAGAGATAAATTATGTTTCAAATGTCCTCTATATATTAAAATCAAAATGGCCATTTCTTTCTTCATTTATTCAATAAAAGTTTCATATGCCTTTCATAAGTCATAAAAACTTTAAGATGTAAAGACATGTCCCAGTCCTAAAAGTTACAGATTAGGGAGTAGGGAAAAATTCATAGATAAAATAAATATCTTAAAAAAGAACATACAGTGATATGGTGTGGCTGAGATAATCAAAACCCTCAACTGTGAAAAATATATAAGATTAAATTTATACGCAGGAACATGTGTTTCACAGTTTTTATATATCAGATTAAAGTTTCTGGTTCCTTACCATCAAATTCAGTGACTACTTGTCTAAGTATTTTGCCCACAGGATAGCAAGGGAGAAAAAATTGACGTGACTCATTTTCTCCGTGATGTAACTGCTGTAAGATGGGGAATTTATTATGTAAATGTAGAAAGGCAATAATTTCCCGACTAGAAGAGGACGTTTCCACTGAAGCTGGTGACTGGTGTGTAGATTGTATTAGTAGGACTGTTATTACACCCACTATTATGTGACTTTGTAATTCCTTTCCACCAATGAGACAAAGAGTATCAGTTACACCTTTGATTCTAACTCTAACCAAGTTATGCATTTGACAAAAGGGATGCTAATAGATGTTATGCATAGTTGACTTGAGAAAGCATGCATTTATATTTTTTCCCTTGCCCTTTGACACCAATATGTTCATAGCAATGAGTT
Organism: Graphiurus murinus; assembly: GCA_004027655.1. Taxonomy (NCBI): domain Eukaryota; kingdom Metazoa; phylum Chordata; class Mammalia; order Rodentia; family Gliridae; genus Graphiurus; species Graphiurus murinus. Next base: position 44,846 of record PVLC010002026.1, read on the forward strand.
GATGTACTGTGGATGAGACCCAGATGGCCCAGAAGCAACTATTCTTTCAGTGTACTAAAATCCCTAAATTTTAGTGATTCAATTTAAGGCCCAAAGAGCTGCCCTTTTTAAATGCTGAATCATAGCTCCATGAGATATATAAGTACTAATTAGCTTACACCATTAATTTTTGGAGTGATTTGTTATGTACCAGTACTGTTACAATAGATAACTTATGCAATTTATTCTAAAAGTAGAATGGCATCATAAAAGAAATCTAAAATATATGGGTTTTTCTGGGGCAGGGAGATGATAGTAGAAGAGAAATGTTAATAGAGACTGGAAAAATAATGAGAAATTATTACAGAAATAAGTAAAAATAATGACAAAAATTAAGTCACACACAATTCTATAGGAATTAATAAACATGGTTTATATATTTGAGGTCATCTGGTAAAAACATTGCCTCAGACAACTTGACTTTTTTTTAAGAAGTTTTGGATTTGGAAACAGTTATCTATGCAAAATATGAAAGGGGATACTAAATTTATCTGTTTGTAAATGAGTACATAAAATAAATACTAGAAAGTTTTGAATCAAAATTAAGAGGGAATACAGAGATATTAAAACTTGCAAGTTTGAAAATAAAGCTATTTACTATGTCAAATGAGACTAAGATTCTAAAAATAAGACTTAGTGTCCAGGAAAATTTCAAATCAATGAAGTAATTGTGTAATACTATGTTAAGATCTCTCAAAGAATGAAGGTGGTGCCTAGTAGATACTGTGAGTTTAATAAAAGTACTTCTAAGCTACTAAAAATATGATCCTTAAAAAGTGTAAGTTATAGGCCAACCAGTAGATATTATCAAAAATACTATTTGTATGGCATTTGGATCATGGGATAAAAATAATTAGATATGTAGAAAATTTATAAAATATTAAGATAAATTGTATGTACAAAACCCTGGCCATGATAGGATTGATATCGTTCAAGTTGTAATACTATACCTCTGAGCCATCAACTCTGTAGAAAATTTGAATAAGAAAGTCATGTTTGTGTAAAATTTTGTACTTCATAATTTGTTTCTCCATTTATATATACTGTAATGAAGAAAATATTATGTAGTTTTATTTTTCTAAAATCTAGATAAAATCTTGTCCTTTGCACAATATTTGTTGGTTATATAACAAAAACTAAATAGGTTAAAGCTAACATTTCTGTATTCAAAGAACAGAAGAGTCCGCATTCGGGAGGCTGAGACCGGAGGATCCGGGTTCGCCGCCAGCCTCAGCTACCTAGTGAGGCACTCCGCAACTTAGTGAGACTCGGTTTCAAAATAAAGAATAAAAAATAGGACTGGCGGTGTAGCTCAGAGGTAGAATGCCCCTGAGTTCAATCCCCAGTACCGAAAAAAAAAAAAAAAAAAAAAAAAAAGAACAGAAGAGTCCAATGACTTATCTCAGGCTCAGGATATTTTTCCATTAAAGTCAGTTAGTAAATATTTTTAGGCTTTGGAGTATAAAAATTCTCTGTCACTACTTCTTAACTCTACTTTTGTAGCAACCTAGTCATAGATAAAACATGAATGAGCAGAGCCATGTTTCAAAAAAACATTATTTAGGGCTTGTGACTTATTTTTCCACGTTCTGATTTATCCCAAAATACAGAATTTGATAAAAAAAAAAAACCCACATTCTCTTATTTTTGGCATGAGGCATCCATATAACTTCAATCATGATAAATAAAGCAACCTTATATTTGAATATTTTTAGAATTCTTTTATCAAATCTTAAACTAGTGGCACATTGGTATTTACAAATCATGGCCAAGATTATAAGATCTATGAATATTTCACATAGTATGATATAAATTGATTGAATACTGAGAAAATTACAATCCAGCTGTGAACATCCTTATGCATAGATTTTGTGACACTCTGTTGGTGGAGAGTGCTATGTTCCCAGCCTGTAGCTGCTGAGAACCCCTGCTGGCCCTTGGCCTCTCAGGGCCCAAACTCTGGCAGGAAGAGATTGTACCATTATGAGTCTGAGGCTTGAGTGGCTGTTATTTTACTCAGAGACAGGTCCACTGTTCTGGAAAGCTGTGATCATGTGAGACTGTATTGGCTTCCAGTATTGGTGCTTGTGACACTGAAGCACTTCAGGGTGGGAGTTTACAGTCTTCTGATCATGTTGCACAATTAGTAGAGTTATTTTACCCCACAACCACCACTGCTGTCAGTCCTATTTTGATTACTGGAGACCCTTTAGGGGCACATTGAACTACTAATCTGAGGTCTCATCCACTCAAGTGTCCCTAGGGAATATCTACTAATTCATGTTTCTGTAGTGTCTTACTGTAGTCCTTGCCCCCAACTCCACAGTGTTCATTTGCAAACTCACAGATCTTGTGGGTCTGTTTATTGAATACAAATCCCTGTAGCCAGGCAAGCTCCCACAGAGACACTTTGTAAACTCATGATCTTGACAAGCACTGTTCAATTCCCCGCAGGAAGGGCCAAGTTCAGTTATAGCTGCAGGAGTTGGCTGGGTAGTTTGGCTGGTTGGTCTTTACATTCACAGTGGTCTTGAAGAGGTGGTTTGTGGCCACTGGTTTTCCTACAGTAAAGTCCTGTCATTTCTTTGTCTGAATTCAGCTCCAGCCACAGGAGTATGCTTGGTAGTTTGGCTGGATGGAGTGGGGAGTTGCTGTCTTCAGGTATTTGAGCTTGGAGAGAATGGGATGATGGTTTTCAATGATGGTTTTCTGCAATCACTAGCTTCACAAGCTTCTATTTTTTCTTTGCTAGAGTTGGTCTCTGAGAGCTGCCAGGTCCCTGCAGCTCCCAGACCCAGTGTGTGCTCACTAAGATGGGGCCTGCATCTGCTCTCCACTTACCACATGAGAAATGTGGAGCTCCTTTCAGTCCTTTGCTCTTTGTGTTTTGTCCAAATCCACCACATGTTTACTGTCTTTCTTCTGTTGCGTTCTGACTACTTTTCTTCTCTTGCCAAGAAGCAGTCTTCCCACTGGTTGAGATCTGCATCTCAGAGCAATGAAAATGTACACTCATCCTCTATTCCACCATCTTTAATCTCCCAAGTCCCTTTCATGATCTTTTATTCATTTTTCAATTTTGAGTGTACAGGAAGCCATGGGAAGAAATTGTCCTGTTAGATATTTAACTCCTTAACAAATGAGGATTTTAAGGATTTCTCATCTCTTTTTAGAACTAGACTCTAAAGCCAAAATGGTTGTGCTGAATATAAGGTGATCAACTAAGCCTTACTGTTGCTCTCAGCTTGAGTCTATAATACTGTTTAAACCAAAACAGTACTTTATTTCCATGCCGTTCTATGTATTTTCTGATGTCTTCTGGAATGACCATAGAAATAATTTCTTATTAAGCATTGACTAAGCATTTTATATGTATTATCTTTTTAATGCTCATAAATTTGAAGTTGATATGGTTAATATCACCATTATACATGTATGGAAGCTGATACTGAGAGGAAGAGTCTTATTTATCAAAGGATACCCAACCTGTAGTGGACAAGTGTGAATAAGAGCTTAGAAAACCTGAGTAGAACTCTGTACTTACTCTTTGTCACACACAAGAGGAAACCCAGACCCCATATTCATATTAAAAGCTTTTAAAAATATAAAGAATACTTATATCAGGTCCTCTCTGCAAATAGGGTAAGACTCAGGTATACTGTAAATACTATCTCTAGAAATTACTGTATAATATGTCTCTTAGTGAACTTACATTAGTTGCCTTTTGTCTCTGGGTAACTTCCCTTATTTTAAACAAATTATTCTATATTTGTTGTGGTCCCTTTGAATCATTATTTTCTCAAACTAGTTTTTTTCTTCTCCAATACCTCCCTCAGTGTCACAACTCTATAGAAGAACTCTCAGAATTCTGAAACACTTTGAGACTACTCATTTTGGCTTATTACAGTAAAAAAAATGCAGGTTCAAGTCAACAGAAAAAAAAGAGTTAGGGAACAGAACCCAGGACAGATCAGAAACATGTCTCCAGTATTACTCTCTGAGTGGATATACTTTAATCATCAAAGCAATGATGTGTCAGATTATGTGTGTAATATTGCCAGTTGGGGAAGCTCACTGAGACTTGATGTCATGGACTTGTGTTGGGAGTTGATCACATAGGCCTCATTTTTTTCATCTTCCTTATTTCACTTATAATTATGCTTTCAAGGTGTATCTAAGGTATAGCTTATATCAGAAGTTCACTCATGTTTAATGCTAAATAATATTCCATCATAAGTATATTATACATTTTGTTTATCCATTCATATTTTGATGAACATATGAGTTTCTTCAACATCTTATCTATTCTGAATAATACTTCTATAAACATGAGTTTAAGATATCTTTAGATATTAATATTTTCAAACAATAGTTATTGATTTTCAGACAAAAATTTCTAGTACTACTATCATATTTTTCTGAGAGTTAAAAATTCTAGAAGCTAGGTTTATTCTCCACTTTATATGTAGGCAAAGTTGGTATTGTTTTCTTATTTAAAAAGGACAGGACAAAGACAAAAGAATCTACAGGTACTGTAGTACTCAGTGAAGTAGTCGTATCGCAACTGATGGATGCCTACAATGCCATGTAGACCTACCAAGCAATCTCCCTACCCCAAATAGCCATGCATTTAAGGGTTTATCAACTATTGAATATCCAAGGCATAACAGATATTTGAGTACAACTCTAAAGGGGAACAACAATAGACATACTAACAAAAATACCTACAGGAGAAAAGAAACTATTCAGGTAGAATAAAATGTTAAAAATACACATCACAGTTTCAGACGCAAACCTGACACACACTGATCTTAGAAAAGGAAGATTTTATTTGCTTACAGATCCAGAGAGATTCTGAGGTCACAGTTTATTTTGGGGGCTGGCTTCTTCTATAGCTGAACTTTCTCAGAGAATCCTGGTATGGAACAAAGAGAGCAAGGAGAAGGGCAAAAGACATATATAGTTCCCAAGGCCACACCTCCAGGGACTCGTCCCAAGAAGATACTTCCCACCTCCATCATGGCTGCCCTATTACCACATGAGGCCTGGGAGATATTTTAAATCCAAACCATAATCATTCTTGAAAAAAATGTGATACCAAAAGAAGAAAAATTCAGATAATAAAAAATTGTTAAATTAAAAATATGACACAACTTAAGTACTGAAATTAAATACCAGTGTTACAGGATAACATCAAGCAATTCACTCATATATCTGAACAGAAAACAAAGAGAGAAAATAGGAAATATTAAAAACATTAATGAAAGGACTAGTACAGAAAACTTAATGTATGAATAAGCATTAAAGTGGAAGAGAATAAAGCCGGGTGTGATGGCGCACGCTCCTAATCCCAGCATTTGGGAGGCTGAGACTGGAGGATCTGGGTTCGCGGCCAATCTCAACTACCTAGTGAGGCACTCTGAAACTTAGTGAGACCCTGTTTCAAAATAAAGAATAAAAACTATGGCTGGGGATATAGTTCAGAGGTAAGATGTCCCTGAGTTCAACCCCCAGTACCAAAAAAAGTGGGAGAGATTAAACTATCACAGAAATAGCAGAAACATTTTGTCACAATTCAAGTATATATATTTCCAGAATTAAGATTATATTGATCCACAGAACAATGAATAAAATAATCAAAGAATAATATAATGAAATTTCAGAAAATTCTTGATAAAAAATACAAATGCTTCCAGAAGAAAAGCAATATCAAAACATTTTTGTACTCACCTGGTTAAAAGACCTTTTAGAAAATCCTCCACTAAATGAGAAAGCAAAGCAAGAAAGTAAAAGAGAGCTCACCCAGGAAACATGATACAAAGGGGGAAAATGTAAAGGGCATCCCTGGGATGGCAGGATGGTAATGGGAGAAGTCCCAGGATGAAAGCTGAGCAGCTAATCATCTAAATTTCAAGGGTAAAGGGCATGGTCAGTGCTTTGGGAGGGTTATTTATAAGCTCAGAAAAGGAACTGATTAAATAGTTGAGGAATTTAAACACTCAAATCACCACAAAAGTGATCACAATTCTGTCAGAGTTTGGAGAAAATCAATATTAATGTTGGTAGCAATAACTCAAAAGCAAAAAAAAAAAACATAGGAAATAAAATATGATACAGTATACTATGTGGTATGTACTATATACATAGTATGCATCTTCTATCTATAGAATCCTAAAGTGCAACATTGAGAGGAGGAAGGGTCTTGGAACTTGTCTATGTGTGATAAAGATAGTGACTTAGAATATGCTTTTGGTATGAGGGAATTAAAACAAATTAAACCCTCAGCTTCTATTATGGGAAATTAATAAACAGTATACAAAACAAGGGGAAAGTAGTAATAATTATGACAATAATAATAATAATAATAGCAATACTAATAAGTACCTGAATTAACAAATAAAAATAGCTAAAGGTAAAAAGTTTTTGAAGAATAAGACTTGACAGAGGGGAACTTGGGAACAGAAAATATTCTTATTTAATCTTTCAAGAATTATTTGACATTTAGAAATATGTGCATGCTTTTTGATAAAAGCAGCAATTTAATTTAATTTGGCAATAATACTCCATCATATTTTTCTGATTTTCAAAATCTAAAAAGAAGTTTTTCTTTGTTCTGGTGAGCTTGCCCACAAAAATAATCATGATCTTGGCATTACTCTTTAAATATGACTTTTAAGTCAGGCATGGTGGTGCATGCCTGTAATCCCAGTACTTGGAAAGTTGAGACAGGAGGACCACAGGTTTTAGGTTGGCTTCAACAACTTAATGAAACTCCCAGCAATATAGTAAGACCATGTTTTAAAATAAAAGGCCTGAGATATAATTCAGAGGTAGAATTCCCATGAGTTCAATACATATATATATATATAATATACATATATATGTATATTATATACATATATATAATCCATATGCCTTTTAGAACTAAATTATAATTGATGATGCTGTGATGCTGATTGGCTTGAGTTCCACTTCAATGGAATTGTGTAACATTATTTTAGCATATGTGCCTATATGAATTTAAGTAATTTATACATTTTCCTCTGCATCATAGTTTTTAATTAATTAATTAATTTATTTATTTATTTATTTTTGAGTTGCTGGGGATTGGACCCAGGGACCTTCAAATTCTAGGCAAGTGTTCTACCACTGAGACATATTGTATTGTAGTTTTATAATATTCCTACTGAATTTTATTCAAACACATAAATTATATTCCTGCTTTTTAGAATCATGAATCTGGTCACTTTGCTTCATTTAATATTATTATTTTAATACTAATATTATTTATGTAACTTTTCAATTCTTAGAAAAAATAAAATCCTAAAATAGCAAGAACTAAGGTAACCCAAAAGATACTTAATATTCTAGAAAGACATTACCTGATATAGTCATTTTTATTTCATAATAAACATTATATTAAATTTTGAGTCCTCCATATCTATAGAGGATTCTTTATTTTCAAAAACAATTCTCTTTCATAAATGCAGATTCTATGATATTTTCCTTCTCTCTAATGGTACATTTTGAAACAAAATAGTGTACAAAGTTCAGTCATACGTATGATTGATTTTCATTTTAGTTAATTTATTTTAATAAATTTTTAGTGGTGCATTGCAATTATACATCACAATGAGGTTCAGACTGATAGGAAAATACAGGCACACAGCACTTGGTATGTTTTCCCCTTGGATCTCACCCCACTCCTTCCTCTTCCTGTACATGTCATTGATAATTTTGTGTATTTACATAGCATTATTTGAATGGCTGCCTTCATCAAGTCTCCTTTATCCCCCATCTCTTGCCAAACCACCTCCATTACTCCACTGGAGCCTCTCCTCTTTTACTGAAATCCATTTTGTTCCCCGATTTCTCTCTAGCTTCCACATATAAAACAGACAACTGTTTGCTTTCTTTTCTTTTCTTTTTTTTTTTTTGTGTGTGTACTGGGGATTGAACTCAGGGGCATTCTACCTCCGAGCTACATCCCCAGCCCTATTTTTTATTCTTTATTTTGAAACCGAGTCTCACTAAGTTGTGGAATGCCTCACTATGTAGCTGAGGCTGGCCTCGAACCTGGATCCTCCGGTCTCAGCCTCCCAAATGCTGGGATTACAAGCCTGCGCCACCACACCCGGCTGGACTGTTTGCTTTCTGATACTGGCTGGTCTCAGCATAATATTAATGACTTCCATCAAATTTCTTGTAAATGACATAATTTTGCTCCTCTTTAGAGCTGAGCAAAATTTTATTGTGTATTTTTATTTTTTAACTTTTGGGGGCTAATATTTGTTATTCAAACAGAATTAAAACCATCATTCACAGTGTCTTAAGGATTTGCCAGTAAGCCTTAATTAACACATGCAACTAAGGACAGGAACATTACTATTGATTAATTTTCTTTGATGAAGTAAATATGGGAATGTTGGAAACAGAGCTACTCTTGCCCTTTCTATTTAGCAATTAAGTTTTCTCACTTTATCCTGAAAATGACATAATTTTGTTCTTTAAAGGAGGTCAGCCAGTCTCATAAAATCAAGGGCCCTGGTTTTCTCTCATAGGTGGAAACTAGAGATAAGTTGAGAAACAAAGAAACTTGAGATAAATGAGGAGAAATACTAGTAGAATAGTAGAAAGACATTGGGCAAGGGGAGTGTGGAGGGGAGGAAAGAAAGCTTGATGAAGGAAACAGTTCAAATCAAACAATGTCTATGTATGAAGTTATCATTACCAATTTCACAAACATGTATGGGTGGGGGTAGTGGGGTGGGAGTTAATCACACCAAGTGCTGTTTATGTTTGTTTCACCTTCTATCTATGATGTATAATTATGATGCAACATAAAAGTATATTAAGAAAAGTTTTCTCACTTTGATTACTTTGACTCTGGAAAATAAAATGATTGATTAATTTGTTCTCGACCTCAAATTCTCCAAATTAACAATGATTTCTACATTCTTGTTGAAATTATCACAGAAAATTTATATTCTTATTAATTTTTTTCTTAGCAAGGTAAATCATTTGACATTAGGAAAAATCATAATCATAAGGAGATTCTCATTTCTAAGGATCAATTTATCAATGAAATATAATCTCTATTTCTGTTATAATAATCTTTAAGAATGGGAGTCTGTGAAGCACAGATTTCCTCCCCTACTATCAGCAGTTTTGGAAGAACAAAATGAAGTAATTGAATATTGGTCAGTGGGTTGTGGTTGCTATGATACATACTGTATGGGGAAGGGAGGCACACATTGTTAGGACTAACGTAATGCTGTAGATTTCCCCCAAACACAAACCATTTTGATAAGGACCCAATCTAGCCAAGTTATGGTTTATTTGGTTAAAAAAGAAAAGAAAAGCATCTCATCTCTGACCAATAATATATATCCTCAGGGAAAAGAGATGGAAAGGAAGAGCTTCCTTCCTGGAGATACCTGGAAGAGTTGTATGTTGCTAATGCTATTCCTGTTCTCTTAAATTATCAATTGGTCCATTCAAATATTAATGGATAGTTTGTGTACTGAAGTACACTTTTGCTCATTTTCCCTTAATTTTTCTAGTTCAGACAACTGCACCTTTCTTCATCTCATGTGATGTCAATAGTCCAATATTTGAAAAATTTGGTCATTTCTAAAATATTCTTTTTTAAATGAGTATGAGAGAATTGGAAAAAGGGTACATTTTAATTATACTTGGCTTATCCATTAGCATAGACGATGGTGTAAAAATTCTGGAACTCAGAATAATTCAATGTGAGAACATTTGGATCACATATTGGCAAACAGTTGTTTGGTGTAATTTTACTAAAGATCATTAATATTGTTAGGAATTTCAAACAGTAAGGGTGAACCAAGGACAAAAATTAAGATCTGAGGATGATGATCATAAAATTATATTGCTACCCTTTTCAAAATGAATCGTATCACTGGTGTGTATCAATGGCTGAGAAATCAATACTTGTTAAAATTCTCAGTGGGAAACAAGGCTTTGCTGCTATTCATCTGTAAACATATATTGTACAATCATCAGTCATGGGACTGCTTGCTAATATATGCATTCTAGAGGTTCAGCCTTGTATCTGCGTTTCTGAATTAGTCCCAGCATGACAGAAAGCAATCCCTGCAATGTCAGAGTAAGAAGCAAATAAATGTAGATAGGATAGACATTACTGGAATAACAATTCTATGTATTTTATATATTATAATGATGAGAATAATCAACATCCAGAATTTTAAGATCACTGTATACTTGCCTGTGGTCATTATTTTTCCCTGTAAGATCATTGGGTGGTATGGATGAGCACCATCATTTGTACAACACATTCCAATCCTCACAGCTGTCAGGAAAACCTGCACTAATGTGTCCTGAAAGAGTGATTAATAGGTTTTGACAATATCATTGCATTGCATATTTAATCAGATTATACATCTGTTAGGAATGGTTTGCTTCTAACATCTGCAGTCAAAAACCCACACTCCGTATTCAGATCATTGCCTCAGCAGAAGCATGTAACTACTGTGTATGCCAGTCTGACTGTTGACAGGTTAAAACAGAATGTCAGAAGCGGACGAGTCGTGACATTTTGTTGATTCATTTAATGACTTTTTTCCCGGAATTTCCTATAAGTTTATCTGTGCCTAAAGAAATGCTCATTAACAAGAAATGAGACAAACATATTACGGTAAGTTACAATTTCAAGAAAGAGATGCCCAGTGGCTATATTCCTTTCTGAAGTTGTTACTACTTGCTTATGATTTCAAAAGCATATTTCAAATGATAAGGCTAGTTTAAGAAGATAGATATTATGAGACAGATTTTTAGATGACAACATTCAGGATGACAACTTTTATTTTCATGTGATTAAGTATTCCATAAAATGTTGAAGCTTTATTCAATTGCAAAAGTAAGATTTACACATTCCCATATGTAGTTGGGAAACATTCCTTTCGCACAGACATCATTTCAACATCAGTCTTTTTCATCTTAATCTCAATAGAAACTGGCCATAAGCAAACGTCCTTCTCCATCTTCCATCACCTATCTCCTGCACAGCACCAACAGGCAAATCACACGTCCTTTTTATATGGTATTAACAACATTCACTCAAAACTTGCAATCTGCTTTGAGCTGACTTATGTCATAAAATTTCCCTTGCCAAGGTTATCAATGACATGCAGTTACAAACCCAAATGACCACTGTCTAGTGCTTATCTTACTTGATCTCGCTAGAAGATTTTGATGATGGTACTCACTCCATCATCCAAACTCTGCTCATTGTGATTTTTTGCTCCGTACTCTATGCAGGACTTATTTTCTTTCAAAATTTTCAGGCATTTCTCTTTTGCTTGGGATCATCCTCTCTCGCTGACTTATTTTTAATTATATTATTTTTAGCCCTTTCATTGATCCTCTTTTCTATGATGAATAAATTTGCTGTTAACATTTCTGTACAGTTTTATGTGGACATCTTTAGTTTAGTTGAAAAATTAGAATTGGACTTGTTTGTTTATGGGAACTGTATTTTTTAATTATAAAAAATATCAACATGTTTTTAAAAATTATTGTACTATTGTACTTATCTACCAGCAAAGCGTAAAATGAAATAAAACTCCACAATCTCATCATATTTGACATATTCAGTTTTAAAAATTTAATTACAATCTATCTAACTGGTTGATAGTAGTTCTATTATTTTTTCTTTTTTAATGTAAGTATTTTCAGCTATAGTTTTCCAGCTAAGCAATACGTTATAAGTCTCTCAAAATTTAGATATGTTGTGTGTTGTTTGCATTCAGCATAAAATATTTTCTAATTTCCAATTTTTTAAACAGAATGTTAAAAATAAATGGGTTTTGAGTCAGACATGACGTCCAGAGCATTCTTGCTCTAGTGAATTCCTCAGTATACTTTAAATGCCTGGAATAATGCACAATATATGTTATCTGGATATAATGGAAATTAATTAAAAATTTCCAGCTGAGCATGGCGGCACACGCCTGTAATCCCAGTACTTGGAAGGCTGAGACAGTAGGATTGCAGGTTCAAAGTCAGCCTCAGTAATTTAGGTTCTCAGCAACTTAGCAAGACCTTGTTATAAAATAAGCAGAGGCAGAAGGCCCCTGATTTCCACCCCGCAGTAACACACACACACACACACACACACACACACACACACACACACCAATTCATAGAAATTTTTCAAAATCTATTGTGTATGTGAGTGTGTGTGTGTCTGTGTGTGTGTGTGCGTGTGTGTGTGTGTGTGTGTGTGTGTGTGTGTGTGTGTGTGTGTTGCTAGGGCTTGAACCCAGGGGTATTATACCTATGAGCTACATCTCTAGCCCTATTTTATTTGGAAATACGTTCTCACTCGATTGCTGAGAGCCTTGCTAAGTTGCTGAGGCTGTCCTAGAACTTGTTTCCCTACTGTGTCAGCCTCCCAAGTACTGGGACTACAGGTGTGTACCACCATGCCTGACTGGAAATTTTTAATCAATTCTCATTATGTTTAGATAACATATTGTGTTCTCTTTCAGGCATTTAAAATATATTGAGACATTTACTAGAACAACATATCATCTATCATGTTGAATGATCCATTTGCATTTGAAAATAATGCATTACTTTTGGCTAGCATATTCACTAAGTGTCCTTTAGATCCAGTTAAATCTATATTTTCATAAATTTTTGTATACTTTTCTGTGACTAAAAAGTACTGAAATTTCCAATATAGTAGTAAATTTGTCCATTTTTCTTAATTTATATTAGTTTTGGTTTTGTTATTAGGTGTATATATTGGGGATTTTTGTTTCACCCTGATGAACTATCTTCTTTATCAATATGAAATATTCTTTACCCCTAAAAATATTCCTTATTCTGAAATTTAAACATTTTGACAATAATATTGTCATTTCAGAATTGTCTTCTGATTAGTGTTTAAATATATTTATCATTTGCTTATTTAGATATATTTTTAGATATGGCTTTTATAGTTCTAGGGTTCAAAACATGCATCTTTAATCTTAAATAACTTCAAGTATAATTCAGTCATCTTACCAGAGAATGCACAGGAAGGCATAATCTGTTTTCCTTGCTGCTGTCATAACACTTTACCATAACATATATTTCAAATATTGCAATGCATTTATTTGTTTCCTGAAGGAACAGATTACTTTTTTAGAAAATTATAAAAGAAAAAAATTTATATTTAATTCACGTGAATTTACTATTCTATTGCTTTTCAATCTGCTGTGTAGATCTGAGTTTCCACTGGTATTGTCTTCCTTTGATGTATATATTTTTGGTGTTGAAAGTTTGCTAGCAAACATTATCTCATATTCTTTTTAAAATATATATTGGTTTGTTTAGATTTCTAGGTAGTAGTCTTTTCAATTTAACATTTTGTGATAGTCTGCTTCCTTTTTGCTTTAATTATCCTGGACATGAAGTATATAATTGTTTAATTTTGTGTGCTTGCTTTTCTCTATGTATCTTCCTGATTCCTCACCCTGACTGGTTTAAAGATGGTCTCTGTGTAATTGATGTCATGAATATTTTACTGATTTACCTTGATATGTTTCTCTTTGTGTTCATTCTTTCTGAGATTCTTGGATCAATGAATTTATACATTTCATATTTTTTTTAAAGTTTCAACTAAGTTTTAATTTTATTTGTTCTATTCTTAAATTATCCTCCATTATTTTCCTCTCCTTTAAGTTATATTGTATATATGCTAGAATTTATATCTGAGAGCCAGTGAAGTTAATCAACTGTTTTAATTCTACTTTTTAGATTCATTAAGGGAAAATTTAAAGTCCTATATTATATTTTTTATCTATATGTGTTCTATTTATTTTTGGAAAAGCATATTCTACTTCTGTCCTTTTATGCTCATACATTTCTTTAAATACTGAACATCGTTATAGTATTTATAATAGCCTTTTAAAATACCTTGTTCACTAACTCTATCACTTTTGTAATATCCAGGTCTCTTTTCCTTGATTGATTTTTCCTTTGATTATAGCTCACATGTTTTCGTATTTCCTACATGTCTATTAAAGCTTTGATTAGATTCTGGACATTCTCAATTTATATTTTTCAGTGTTGTATATTAAACTGCTACAAGGAGTATTGAATTTTGTTTTGATATCAGCTAATTTAATTGTTGTTTGGTTAGATGCATTTGAATATTTACTTAAGTTTTTCTTAAGGATAGTCTTATGGTATCATTTTTCTATGGTTCTGGCTAGCTCTACTTTTAAGAAATGAAACCTTGATTTCTGCACTGAAGGCCTGAATATTCTACAAGTCTTTTACTTCAGCTCATTATCACCCAAGCATCTCCTAGTCTTGAGTGAGCATTGAGGTTTTCCCAGTTTATAATTTCCTTATTCCTACATATCTGCCTTCGTGAAGTTACACTCTTCATATGTAGATAAATGAGGGTTTTATGCAGATTTTGAAACTTCTGTACCTGCACACAAATTCAGTAGTTTTCCACTCCACAAATTAAATCTACTTTGTCTTTACCAAATTTCTTTCTCATCTTCTCAGCTAGGCAAGAAGCATCCCATTTCAAGCATCAGAAGCAAAAATACAAGTAAAGAAAAATAAATATAGATTAGAAAATTATAATGCTTATGTCATTTGTTTCTTCTTTCTTGGTTATTCAATATCAGAAAACCTTTGATTTACCTATTTTGTATAGTTTTCTGCTTTTTACAATTACACTTTGTTTATATTTGCCTAAATTATTTATCAATTGATCATTTGGTCCCTTTTAAATATACTTGTTGGACATTCAGTATTATTTGTTTGCATATTCCCATTTAAATCTTTTGTGGTAGTGTGTCTTGTAAATTGATACTTATATTTTCATGTGTTGATATGGTTAACAGTTCTTTGCTATTTCTTTGTTTTGATACTTTTTTTTTTCACAAGATGGTGTTTGATAGATTATCAGTTGGGTTTTGTTTTTTGTTTGTTTGATTTTTCTTTTTGGTGCTAGGTATTGAACCCAGGGATACTCTACCTCTAACCTTCAACTCCAGTCTTATTTCTGAGGCTGCCCTCAAACCTGTGATTCTCCTGTCTCAGTCTCCCAAGTAGTGGGATCACAGGTGTGCACCACCTCATTCGGCTTGACTCTGAGTGTTAAGTAGTATAATTTATCAAGGTTTATATATGTTTGGTGCCTTTGTTCTTATTTTAAGAAATTGTTTCCTATAGCAGAATCATGATGATATGATCCTATATAATCTTCTCAACATATTACTATTTTTGCTATTTGCATTCATACTTATCATCCACTGGAACCCATTTCTGTGACTATTTAGGGGAAGTAGAGTCATGATTATATCTTATGGCTGGCAACATTAAGAAAAACACTACTTTGAAGTTGGGCTATTGCATTAATCAATGTTCATTAGTGTTCAGATTTGTTTCTGGGCTTTCTATTCTGTTCCCTTCCTGCTGCAGCTGTAGCCATACTCACTTTGTTACTCTGGCCTTTCACGTATCAATTTCCATATGAGTCTTTTGGAACAAGACTTTTTTAAACTCTTCAGTAGCATACAATTTATTAGCTTTGTAGTCTATTTAACCTAAATTTGAATTCCAACTCTTATTTTCGATTATTGTCATGCAGAGTCATGTATTGCATCATCTTTAGTTTGTTCATATATAAAATGGAGACAATAAAAATTAATAAAAGTTTACTGCATTGAACTTGAAAGTTTGGGCAAGTGATAGATATTTAGCAGCTATTTTATTATTGTAATAAGAGAGGAGTAGCACAACTTATTGTCCATTCATTCTACAGCTGAGAAACTGAGGATCATCCATATACTCATTGAACTGATATTTATGGGTTATGTATGTGCTAATGAGAATGAAAAGTGACAGACAAGAGAGGTGCTATTTTGGAACTGATGCTCAGGGAAGAAGTTTAGAAGGAGGAATATATTAGCAGAAACTTTAATGAAATGGTACAGATGCAAGTGCTTGAAGGAAAAATGGAAAAAGAATAAAGTATGTGTAAAAAATACCCTGCAGTGCTGGTCATGGTGGTGCACATCTGTAATCCCAGTACTTGGGAGACTAAGACAGGAGGATTGCAGCTTCAAGGACAGCCACAGAAACATAGTGAGACTTGCTGGGAGATAGAATGCACCTGAGTTCAATCCCTAGTGCTACAAAAACAAACAATAACAACACAAAACCCAAAATAATTTAAAAAAAAAACAAAATCAAAACAAACAAACCAAAAAAACTCCAAGAAAAAGTAGCTCAATAGTCTCAAGAATCAGAAAAAAGTCAGAGGACTTAGAGGAATAAGTATACTATATGTAGTGTGGTATGAAATGAATTTACAGACATAATCTGAGACCATATAGTGAAAGTATGTAGTTTATATTGAAAGAAACTACTGGAAAATTTTGATAAGAGAGGTAAAATAACCTGTTCCCTAACTTTAGTACTATGGATCAAACTCAGAGGCATACTACCTCCAAGTTAAACCTTCAGTTGTTTTTATAATAATAATTGTTGTTATTACTATTATTATTATTATTATATTTTGAAACAGGGTCTTGCTAAATTGCTGGGCCATGCCTGGTTAAGTGAAATAATTTTATTTATATTTTGTTACCTGTTCAAACATAGAGCCTTATATGTTTTCACTGCATATTTTAAATATAATATATAAAATTTATCAATCCTAAATTGTTATTGTAATGCTAACAATATTACTGTTTCCCAAACAGACTTAAATGTTATATTATCTAGTACATTGATTCTGGGCAGGGTGGCATTGACAAAAACTCTGTTATGGACATAGAACGGTGTTAATTTTAGTCCTAACCAAATTGCTCCCAAGTCTCACAAAATATTACATAATCATCTCAGATTTTACTCAGTAGAATAGTTTAATAACAATATCTATCTTCAAACATACTTCACACCAATACAGTATTAGAACTAACAATGGCAAAGAATACTTTAAGAACAGTAATCCAAAATACTTACTAGAGTCCAAATATTGAAAATAGAGCCTATTCACAGCATGCTCTAATTTTGTAATTAACAATGAATCAAAAGAAGCTATTAAACTTCTGTGGCATGTCTGTTCTTAATAAACCTCATGCTGCTTAATGCTCAAATTCTATTGTCCTCCTAATATGTTTATAGATTTTATAGGATCAAATATAATACTATTTTGGAAGGATAATCACTTTCATAAAAATTTATAAAGAATTATTTCAGCATTTTCCTCTTTTTCTTGCCCACTATAACTAACTCTTTAAGCAACCTGCATGCTTTAATATAAGCAAAATATTGTCCAGCAATCATGGGATAATTTCAGTGTGTATCTTCCTTCTCAATATGGTGATCTATTCAGCATATGTTCAAATTTCCCAGGGTTTTCTTCACAGGCATGTCTGGTCAATGCTTAATTTTGGCAGATTTCATTAGTTTTTCATTACAGTATTCATTTATTTGTGTAAAGAATATCTACAGTTGCAGGGTAAGCATTTTCAATCAGGCAATAAAAAATACTGGTCTATTAAATTCATTCTAATACTATCATGTTATTTAAATGCAAATGCTAACATCATCATAATGCTAAGAAAATGATAGATATTAGAGTAAAGTATTTGGCTAAAGTAGGCATACTTTAAGAGATAAAAAGTGATTATGCCCATTTCTTTGTGCACTGAATTAGAGAAGAGTAAGTGATAACTTCATATTTATGCTTTGCTTTGTTTAAATTGGTACCTCCTTATCCTGTTGGTGGCCTTGGAAAACATTTCAAAAACAGAAACACAATTTGAAACTATAGAAATCAGATTATAGGTAGTCTTCTCTTTTGACCCAGGAATCCTATTGTCAGAAATGTAAATTAAAAGAATAATTGGTCTAAAGTCAAAATAAAAAGAAAAATGGAAGCAAAAACCTTTTTCATAAAAATACACACATGACCGTATGTAGTACTGAGTTTAAAACTAGAAAAAATAGTTTTTTAAACTGGCACACATGAGGTAAAACTGGTCACCCATTAAACATTGTGATTACTTAAACTATCAGTAATATTTTGACTATAAGGTATTAAAAAAGTAAAGAAATATGCACACTAGAAGGTCAAAGACATTTAAATGGGCAGGCTTATACATTAAGATTGGGCATAATAAGCCGGGCGTGGTGGTGCACGCTTGTAATCCCAGCATTCGGGAGGCTGAGACCGGAGGATCCGGGTTCTCGGCCAGCCTCAGCTACCTAGTGAGGCACTCCGCAACTTAGTGAGACTCGGTTTCAAAATAAAGAATAAAAAATAGGGCTAGGGGTGTAGCTCGGAGGTAGAAAGCCCCTGAGTTCAATCCCCAGTACCGCAAAAAAAAAAAAAAAAAAAAGATTGGGCATAATATATATAGAAAACTTGAAAGAGAAGTTTTATGTTAAAAAAGATAATGGATGTTTAAATTATTTCAAACATTGATTAATATTCTGGCCTGGCATTAATTTTTAAGAAGTTAAATATGATTTTCACGAAAATTCAGTCAACATATTTAATCATGTGAGTAACTTATGTACTACTTAATTTAAAGAGAATTAAACAATATTTTATATCAAATAAAAATTTTCATTGTCACAATATAAAACATTAAAATTACATAAATCAAGTTAATATAAAATATATCTTATTTTATAGTTTTCACAATTTAGTAAATTATTTAAAGTAAAATTAAAGCAATTCAAAGTATAAAATCCAGTTAAAACATTGAATTATTTTATAAATGAAATATAACATTAGTGTTTTATAATATATGGATTTTCAAACTGATTTCCATGTGATCATACATTTAATGTTATTCTAACTAGCTTATTAGTCTTTTTTTCTTACTAAAAAAATATCAAAATAGATTATACTCTTGGCAGCATCATTCACAATAGCAATGATTTTTATTCAAATTATCCTTAATGGATGAATGGATAAAAAATGTGATATATATATACACAACTTTAAAAAGGGAAATTCTGACATACTCATGAAACAATATGGATGAACTTGACACTATGCTAGGTGCAATGGTCTATTTACAGAAAGACAAACACTGCCTGATTCCCCTTAGATCACCTGTCTAAAACTGTCAAATCACAGAAACAGAGTAGAATGCTGGTTGCCAGGGGTTGGCTTGGGATGGGGAAAGGTGTATCAGTCAAGAATATTTACAGCAAAGTCCACCCTCACTATTTTAAGGAAAATGCGATTTATTCAGAGAGCCTGTAAAACACAGTTTGTAGAACACAGTTGGGAGGATTGAAGAAAAATAATATAAGTTTATCTTCCAAAAAAGATGCCCAAAGTTGTATTGTAGTTCTGTGCTACTAAGGCTGTGGGCTTCTTTTTAAAGTGTCAGGAGGCCATGGAATCAGAAGGTTGCTACCACAGCAATGTGCTCCTCTTGCCACAAGCAAGAAACTCTGTGCTAATATGGAAAACAGCTGATATTCTTGCCTAGTCCAGAGCTATGACTTTTCTATTCCAAAATGCAACAGCAAAATTAACATTCACACTGTGTTTCTCCAGGCCCTTAAAGCCAGGGACTTGGTCCTAAGATCTTTGGTACAGTTCCTGAGCATGCACTTGCCAGATAAAATAGTTGAAGCAGCAGATGTTAGACCAGTATCCACCTTGCAGTATTATATTTCAGCTTTCCAATAATGGTACAGAAAAATCAGATAGGCAAAACTTCAAACATACCTGTAAACTGAGTCATGAGCTTTCTAGCATATAGCCTCTGTAGTATAGAAATGCAGGGATAGAAGATTGGCATAGATGATGAGTAGAGTCAATAGGTCAAGCGTATCTAAAAAGAAACATTGCTCAGAAAGCCATTTGCAGCAAATCAAGATCATATATTTTCCCTCTCTTCTATGTGGAAGCTAGAATAAAAATAGTAAACAAGCCAGACATGGTGGCATATGCTTGTATTCCAGTACTTGGGAGGCTGAGACTGGAGGATCCAGGTTCAAGGCCACCCTCAGCTACTTAGTGAAGCCCTCTGCAACTTAGTGAGACCAAAAATAAAGAATAAAAAATAGGGCTGGTGGGGAGGCTGAGACTGGAGGATCCGGGTTCGCGGCCAGCCTCAGCTACCTAGTGAGGCACTCCGCAACTTAGTGAGACTCGGTTTCAAAATAAAGAATAAAAAATAGGGCTGGGGGTGTAGCTCGGAGGTAGAATGCCCCTGAGTTCAATCCCCAGTACCGCAAAAAAAAAAAAAAAAAAAAAAAATAGGGCTGGTGGTGTAGCTTGGAGATAAAATGCCCCTGAGTTCAATCCTTAGTACTGAAAAAAAAAAAAAAGTAGTAAACAAAAGTGACTTCAGAAAAAAACAGGAGAGAGACTAGTAGAATAGTAGAGAGGGATAGAAAATGGGTGATGGGGAAGTAAAAAAGAACTGATGAAGTAAATGGTTCAAATAGTCGTATGTACATATGCAAAGGTATTACTACCAATCTTGCTAACACATACAGGTGGAGGGAGAGTAGGATGGGATCTGGGGGAAAACATACTATATGCTTGTATGTTTTATCATTTCAAACCTCACTAAGATGCATAACTACAATGCACTAATAAAAGTAAGATTGCATTTTGAGTTTTAAGTTTATAATACAAAGAATCAGAATTCGGATTTATAAATTACCCTTTCCCACAAAGATACATAGATTACAGGCCCCAAAGATCCAATTATAACCTCTTTTGATGCGTTACTATAGATAGAAGCATTGTTCAAAATAAAGATTTAAAAGAAAGGACCCGGGAAGATACCAATAATTCTCAATCGAATATTTCCCAAGACAGCTCTTTTGCAAAGTAAATTTTACTCTTTTGCCTCATTGACAAGGACATGACCATTGAGAAGCACTATATACCATTAAACAAATATGTTTTCTTTAAGAGTTTGACAGAATAATATATTTTGTTTTAAAAATTACTTCCTTGCTTCCTGTAACGTTTCCCTATTCAGATTCACAATTTATCTAAAAAGTATAATGCATTATTAGCTACAGTAATAAAATTCACATAGGTCTCCTGAACTTGTTTTCCTATCTTACTATAATTTTATATTCTTTGAACAAGATCTCTGCCTTCTACCCATCTACTCAACTCTAGCACCTAGTAACCACAATTACAATTTTATTCTCTGTTTCTCTTTTGAATTTCTAACTCCATAAAAAAGTGAAATTACTCAGTCTTTCTCTGCCTAGTTTATTTCACTTAACACAATATCCTCCAGATTCATAAATGTATTCACAAATGACAGTATTCTTCAATTTTAAGGCTGAATAATAGCCTACTTTCTTGCAACATTGCAATAATATATCACTTTCTTAAGTCGTTTTCTGATCTGTTCTTGAAGATACTTTCTGATATTGCTTTTCTGAGTTATATCCCACTTTACGTTGCATCATAGTATTTATACCTCTTTAATCAAAACTTTGATAAAAGCTTTGGACATTGCAGATTTTTACTTTTATTTTTGATTTCTCATAATATAGTTTATGAAGGAAGTAATCTATTTTGACTTGATCACTATTTTTTCCCGGTGTTCAAACACCATTCTTTACACCCACATGGTGCTAGTAGAATAGCTGGAATGACATAAAGATTTGTGTATACCTTGATATGGATTACTAAGCCTCTAGAATTGTGAGAAATAATTTACTGCTGTATAAGTCACTCCAGTCTGTGAGATTCTTTTATTGGACCATGAATTTACTAAGATTCAAACAACAGGAAAATTTGGAGAGTATATAGTGCTTCTCCTTGTTCAACTATAAAATGACAGATCTGTCTGAATTTATAATGCATGCATAAACAGTCAATTCTTTTCTAGTTTTCTTTTCAAATATGAAATTGAAGCAATTATCATAATCTCTGTAAATTCATAAATAGTTTGAGAGGAATTATTACAAATTCTTAGGACTAATTTAATACCTGGCACACAGAGTTACAAATATCACTCATAGGACAATGGTCTTTATACAGATATGTAACATTTTGAGATTCTAAGTCAAGAAGTTTATATATGTATAAACTTCTTATACATATATCCTTATATATAAACTTTAATTATATATAAATAATTATGTTTATTGCTGTATCTAGAGTACTAATATACATTTGAGCACTTTAGAAGAGAAATGTGTGGACAAGTTAAGACAAATTTAAAGCAAAATTATACAAGTTAAAAATGCATGTGGTTCCAAGGAAATGTATGTTCTGAAAAGTTTAGTTCATCATCTCTAGTTTTTTTTTTTGCGGTACTGGGGATTGAACTCAGGGGCGTTCTACCTTCGAGCTATACCCCCAGCCCTATTTTTTATTCTTTATTTTTTATTCTTTATTTTATTCTTTATTTTGAAAATTATAGTAAGATAGGAAAACAAGTTCTTTATTTTATTCTTTATTTTGAAGTTGTGGAGTGCCTCACTAGGTAGCTGAGGCTGGTCGCGAACCCGGATCCTCCAGTCTCAGCCTCCCAAATGCTGGGATTACAAGCTTGTGCCACCACACCCGGCTTCTAGTTTTTTCTTAATGCTTAGTTTGCGGTGAGATTTTTGGATGACTATCCTTTGTTATCCTATTAATTTAAATAAAACTGTTATTTAGTCATTATATATTCTACTATCTTAAAAGAGACAAAATAATAATCTTTGACTCAGAGATTCAAATTCAGGAATTACAGAGTAGGTTTACTAAGATACTTCTGATTTAAAAAATAATTTATCTGTTATTGTTTATCTACTTACCAAGCTGAAATTTTTGGAAAAATATTGAAATAAATTCGAACTTAGAGAGGGTATGATGAATTGTATTTTTGTTTTAAAATTCCAATTAGTTGCCGGGTATTACTTCTGTAATCTCGGTATTTGGAGGCTGAGACAGGATGATCAAATGTTCAAGCCAGCCTCAGCAATTTGGTGAGACTATCAGCAACCTAGCAAGACCCTGTTTGAAAATAAATAAATAAACAAACAAACAAACAAACAAACAAACAAATAAATAAATAAATAAAAAGGACGGGGGGTGTAGCTCAGAGTAGAATGTCCATGGGTTCAATTCCCAGTACCAAACACACACACACACACACACACACACACACACACACACACACACACACACACACGTCCCCAATTAGTTTAACGGAATAGTTGATGATAATAAGCAAGAGTGAGCTGATAGGTAACAGGGAAAACATAGGAGTAGGATAAAAAATGTAACGACCAAACATTGGAAGAATATAATACAGACTCCAACTTCAGGACTACAAACCTTTTACAGTATAATAATACATGATAAATATTTAAATATTTAAGTTATTGATATTGTTAAGAATATCCATTAATCTCTATGAGAAGAGAAAAAGAATTCCGTTTCTGTCTTCAAGTATATTAAAATCTTTTGAAGAAAAGAAGATAATCATATAAAAATAATCATCATTAAATCATTTGAAAATATTAGATATCATGATATGAGTGGTTTCACATGTTACAAGTAGTGTAATACAATGTGATATTACTTGAAGCCAGAGATGTAATCCTCTTTTTTCCGTATAGGGCATAGATATTGGTTGGAAACTTTAAAGGTATCAGCAACTTAAACTATAAAGTAGCAGAAACTAAAATGCTTAAACAATAACAATCTATTTATTGTTTCATCATTATAATGGATTTAAGTCCTCTTCTTGTAGAACCTGAACAGGTTAAATCTAAATGCAAAGAAAAAAGTTGGGTTTGTTGATATGTAAATTCTTAAAGACCACATGAAAAACAAAACGCTTCTTAACTCCTCATCCCAATACCCACTGAGACCTGCACAACAATATTTTTCCTTTAGAGGTCTTAGGAATATGTTTTATGATTTCTGGAAATTTGCTGTGTCCCTGAATGCTGAGTTGCTGCAAGCCGCAGAGGACTTTTTTCTCTCTGCGTATCAACCTTTAGGTATAGTAGACTGCATTACGATTTACTAGGTTTAGCAAGTTACCCTCTTTGCTTTTGCGTTATTCTAGTGCTGTGTTTCTCTTCCTGGGCTTGAATAATAGAGAGCTGGCTGGTGTTTTGTCATGTTATGGCTAATACCTTAATTTCAAATGCAAAACTAAAACATATTTTGTTTTTGGGTCTTAAAACAAACATGTCATTTGGTTGATTCTTTGCTTAGTTAGTTATGGAAATCCAAGGAAGTTCTATAGCCCAAGTAGAAAGTTCACCTTCCTTAGATGTCCAGAATGCTGTCACTGAGTTCTTTTTTGTTTAAGACACTAAACAGGTACAAGTAGGGATTCAGTGCCTTATTTTTGAGCAATGGTGTCATTATACGTCATTGACAGAGAAAGAAATATTTGATAACCAAAGTGGGAATAATTTCAAATTTCTCCAAGTAACATTTGTTTTTTGTTTTTTTTTTTCGGTACTGGGGATTGAACTCAGGGGCTTTCTACCTCTGAGCTATACCCCCAGCCCTATTTTTTATTCTTTATTTTTGAAACCGAGTCTCACTAAGTTGCGGAGTGCCTCACTAGGTAGCTGAGGCTGGCCGCGAACCCGGATCCTCTGGTCTCAGCCTCCCGAATGCTGGGATTACAAGCGTGCGCCACCACTCCCGGCTCCCTCCAAGTAACATTTGAATTGCTTCATTTATTGAGGTGTACTGTTGTAAGCCATAAAACAATGTGTAGGTACTCTAAAGCTAACTGCTGGGTTTAGGCTTGTATAGAAATAATATTTTTCTTCTGAGGTTTTTGCAAACAAAAATTTTCTTTTTGCCAGCAAAGTAACAGCTTCAATCAATTTCTCTTTTAGCTTATGTAAGAGATCCTGATTAAAATAAGGATGATTCACAGATGGAACATGAAGCCTGCTGTTCCCCCTGGATATTAAAGGACAAACAAACAAGGTCTCTTCAGACTTCAATTTTCTGTCAGAATGATCAGAGAACGGTAACTGAATGGCATCCATTAGGGAGAATTCAAGGCCAACAGCAGCAATAGGTTTTGGTAACTGCCTGAGAGTGTCTCATGGGAACTATAAGACTCTGACAAAACAAGGCTCTCTTCCTGTCATGTCAGGCTTCTGAATGATGGCCTTTATTTAAGACTGACATTTGGGTGATTAGCTCTATTTTGCACTTTTGTACTTGTTCTTTTTTTTTTGTCATGTTCTCCTCTTAGTCAAAAAGAAGTAACACCTTGCCTCTTTGATGTGCTGTGCAGCAGTTTTAACACCTGTTCTAGACTTTCTTGTTGACTATATCAAACTCTAGGTGATCCAAAATACTGGAAGTTTTATCAAAAGTCTAACTTTTGAATTTTGTATTGATCAAATGTGAAGTCTTATCACCACTACTTTTTTGAAAACTGTTGAAGTCTGCCTGTGTGTCTGTCTGTCTTTCTCTGTCATATTCATTGAATTATTTTAGTTCATAATTAGATGTGAGCTGAATTATGCCAAGAAACTTCTATCTGGTCTCTTTCTGTCTTGGGCTGCCTCCCCTTTCAGATGTTTCCATAACATAATGTTTAACTTAGTGTGTACACCCTAGTCATAATGGCTATCATCAAGAAAATAAAAAAGGTAAAAAATGCTGGCAGTGAGGTGGAGAAAAATGAGCTGTTGGTGGGAATGTAAAGTAGTGAAGACACTACGGAAAATAGTATGGACATTCCTCCAAAAACTAAAATAGAACTAGAATGTGATCCAGCTATATCATCCTTGGATATATATCTAAAGCAAATAAAATCAGCTTACAAAAGAGATGCATGCAAACCCATGTTTATTGTACCACTATTCACAATACGTAAGATACGGATGTATGTAAATAATAGAGTAATAGCTAGTCATAAAGAAGAATGAAATCCAATCATTTTCAGGAAAATCAATGCAAAAATGAGGGTGTCATTTTAAACAAAATAACCCAGACATAGAAAGAAAAATATTTATTTTCTCCCATATGTAGAAACAAACAAACAAATGAACAACAACAAAAACCTTGAAAGCAGAAAAGAAAAGATTATCAGGGAAAGGGAAGGAAGGGCAGCCAAGAGAGACAGAAGGGAGGGTAGTCATGATTAAGGATAATATATGCAGGTATGTAAATGTTGCAGTGAAACCCATTAATTTGGACAATTATTGTGTGTTAATATAATTTAAGAAAATAATTTCAATCTTTTTCAAGGCCACAATAAAATAGATCAAAGTAATCTACTTTTTAGATGACTACAAATAGGATTTTCATTTATTTTGACCATTCCATGTGCAGTTGATTTAAAATCCTTTTTTTAAATTTAAATATCTAATACTAACCAAAGGCCTCTTTGTTTTTCATTTTTACTGGTTTTCCTTGGAATTTTTTTCTCTTGATTTTGCTTGTTTACTTATTCTTAGATGTGGCATATAAAAGAGTATTTTTAAAAATACTCAGAAAAAATTGGAGAACCAAGATATTGTTTCTCACTTCCAAAAATGTATTATTTGTTTATTTTTTTATAATGCCTGGAAGTACTGAAAAAATTGGAATCATTTAATCCAAGTTGAAGGCACAATCCAAATTCTATGGTCTATTCAAAGTGCATTAATAAAATAAGAAAAATAAAATACAGGGATATCTGCTTATCACAAGAAACATTATTAATTTTGCCAGTAGCATGCACAGTTGACTACATAAAAGAGAAAAATATATGAACATATCATCTGCATAAATATTTCATGTCAGGATTTAACTGTATTTCCAGAGTTCTTTGTATTTGATATTATTAGCACTTTAAGTTTATATCTTAATATTTATTAATGATATAAAATTTACAACTCACTTTACTTATAATAAACCATTGATTTTACAGTAATACTGATGGATGAATTAAACACAGAATATTGAACCACTTCTATAGCAAAGAAAACTTGTAATTTGATAATTAAAGGAGTTGCCTCAAACTTTCCAAAAAGAAATATTCCATTGAATTAGGCTGTATCTTTAATAAGTTAATAAGGTCGTATCAAACTGAATTTATAAATATTTACACACACACACATATACATATATGCTTTATCAGATGTGTCAAACTTAATACATAAATTCTAATGGCTCTTAAAATGCTTTACATGATTTCTAGCAAATTATTTAAAATTTCAAACATTCCATTTGATTTTTTAAAATTGGAAGTAATAGCTATTGAAACTTGATTTCTATGCAACCTTAGTATTACAATTTCATGAGAAAATTTTCTCAATATACATAGCTCTGTTACAGGCAGTATATCCAGGAGGATAATGGTCAGAAACACTGATCTGATATCAGAACCTCATTGATCATTCTTCTTTGTCAGTTTCTTGAAGTAATCATTTAACAGACAATTCAGGTATAAGGAGACAGAATCTAAATCAGCCCTGGCTTAAGAGTTCCATGCTTCTTAGCAGCTAATATATATAACATCTTCAAATGCATATGTAGGATGCCTGCAATGGTCGCATCAGTTTCCAAAGTCACTGCTTTCCAGGAAATCCAAGGTTTAGAGTCCTCACAACTCAAAAGTAATTTATAAATGAGAGAATGTTTTTCATTTTTTTCATATAAATACTCTTGCTCAATAGTTTAACTGATATTTTACATTTCTCAGGAGTCCCAGGGAATAGTGAAAGACAGTTAACTGTTGAAAGACAGTTAAATGTTGAACAGTATTTCATCAGAGGCAAAGGAATGCTAACACCCATCTCCTCATGGGGAAGCTAAGATTATCAGTGCATGCTGTTTGTCTTTCAAAGGTCAGGTCCATGAGCAGTTGAAGAAGTGTATGTATCCAGAGATGTGGGAACTCCACCCATCCATTCATTCATTCAAGGATTTTTATTGATCATCTGCCATTTTACAATTCAAGATATGCAAGGACAAAATAAGAGTATTGAGTAAACACAGATGGGATGTATGGAATAAATTATTTATACCTGCTGATCAAATGAAGAGATAGGTTTTATGTAGATTTTCACTGGCAGTGTTGTAAAACCAAGAATTCTCAGAATATAATGGATAAAGGTAAAAATGTATTCTGTCATCAATTGGAGAAAGGTCTTGATGAATAGGAGGTGATAGCAGGGCATTTCTTACATGCTACCCCCTACTTGAAAAATCATAGCCAGCCAATTCTGGTTAAAGGGCCACAAATAAGATGACTGGCATGTAAGCATCAATCAAAGCTAGATATAAGT
Organism: Graphiurus murinus; assembly: GCA_004027655.1. Lineage (NCBI taxonomy): Eukaryota > Metazoa > Chordata > Mammalia > Rodentia > Gliridae > Graphiurus > Graphiurus murinus. The sequence continues at coordinate 73,154 of PVLC010002026.1, forward strand.
ATGTTTCCTTAGACATCAACATATAGGTATGTGGACTTAAGTATGTCACCAAGCCGGGCGTGATGGCGCACACTTGTAATCCCAGCATTTGGGAGGCTGAAACCGGAGGATCCGGGTTCCCGGCCAGCCTTAGCTACCTAGTGAGGCACTCCGTAACTTCGTGAGACCCTGTTTTGAAATAAAGAATAAAAAATAGGGCTGGGGGTATAGCTTGGAGGTAAAATGCCTCTGAGTTCAATCTTCAGTACCACAAAAAAAAAAAGTATGTCACCACATTCCAGGTTAAAAACATTCCCTTAAGAATATAACAAAA